>CAEFZY010024506.1:0-12402 GCA_903066815.1 Brachyrhaphis roseni | reverse complement strand
TGTTAGCACGTTATTTATACTATAGTTATCTGAATAACTCTTAATATGTTATGTTAACATACCAGGCACGTTCTCAGTTCGTTGTTCATGTGTCATGTAACGTTAGCATACTGTACAATTATTCAGCCTGTTGTTGCCTCTATTCTATTTTTATTTTAAATTGTCTTTCAAGATGACATGTCTGTTCTTGGTGTTGGATTTTATCAAATAAATTTCCCTCAAAAAATGCGACTTATAGTCCGGTGCGACTTATATATGGATTTTTCTTCTTTATTATGCATTTTATGGCTGGTGCGACTTATAGTCTGGAAAATACGGTAAGTCTCATTAAAAAGAGAAAATCATGGGAAAATGGAAGTGAACAGATTAATTACACCAAATTACATATGGTAGTTAAGGCTTTCAGTTTGACCATAAAAATCGAGTCAGAAACTTCAGATAGTTTAATTTTCATTCTGTTTTTTATGCTTGTTTCTTCACAGGCCAACATCTCAGAGTCATGCTGTTTGGAACAACTCTGTCCACTAAGACACAACTCTGTAACTTCATCATTGGGAAAACAAGTTTTGGCATTTCATCCTCATCTCTTCAAGTCAAGCCAGTTGAGCAGGGAAAGTGGAATGGAAATAACATAAGTGTTGTAACGACTCCAGAAAGTCAGCAGGGAAAAGTTCTGAAAGAGGAGCTGAGACGCTGCATGAATCTTTGTCCTCCTGGACCAAATGTTCTGCTGCTCTTAGTGAAACCTTTAGACTTCACAGAGAAAGACAGACAGACTCTGAAAGCCACCCTGAGTTTGATTGGAGAAGATGCATTTAAACACTCAATGGTCATCATAACGGAAGAAGGGAATGAAACAAGTTTTGCTCTTAAGTCACTATTCAGAGAATGTGAAGGTCGACAGTACAACCTATTTGAGAATAATCACCAGAATTTAATGCTGAAGATTGAAGATATTGTTAACAAAAACAGAGGTTCCTTCCTGACCATCAAAGAGGATAAAGCAGCATCAAAACGAGACGAGACTCTGTCACCTTTAAACCTGGTTCTGTTTGGTCCAAATGAACCACTGAAGGCATCAGCAGCCAAGGTCATTCTAGGTCAGCCAGATCTTCCTCCAGACTGTGTCAGAAAGCAGGGAGAGGTGTTTGGACGTGGGGTTTCTCTGGTGCAGCTGCCTGCCTTGGAAGGAAAAGCTCAGCAGGAAGTGATGGAGGAATCCTTCAGGTGTGTCTCCCTCTGTGATCCTGAGGGTGTCCACGCCTTCATCCTGGTCCTACCTGTGGGTCCCCTCACTGATGAAGACAAGGGAGAGTTACACACCATCCAGGACACATTCAGCTCCAGAGTCAATGACTTCACCACCATCCTCTTCACTACAGACTCAGATCCTAAACATCCAGAGGTTGATAAACTTATTAAGCAAGACAAATACATCCAGGATCTCATTAAGAGATGTGGAAAAAGACATATTGTTGTCAAAAACAGCGACAGGAAGCAGTTCTCTAATGTAATAGATCTAATTAAAAAAAATAAACAAAGCAGCTACACATCAGGAACCCTCACAGAAGTCTTCATGGATAAAATTGTACAACAAGAGAAAAGCATCACCAAACTACAGGCACAACTTTCTACTCTGTCAGCAGACAGTGGATTAAGTGGTATGTATTTTACACCAAACTCTTCAGGTATGAAGGAAAATATATACATATATATTTTATCTGTACAAAGGTTGCAGAAACAATAGTCAGAAAATAAAGAACAAAGATTTAAAGCATTTCCACCAAATTTGCCAGAAATTCTTCTATCACCGACAAGATCAGCCCCAACACTGGTGTCCTATTGAACCCTTATGAAGCAGTTTTCATAAAGTCTGCTCTGAATCAGGTATCTGCTGTAATTAAGAGCAGATATCTAGAGACATAAGTATGGTGGAATCTTTCTGCCATAATTCGAGAGCACACATTTTCATTATGAAAGCAGGACTTCATGTCCTCTCAAAACTTGTAATATTTACTCAACCCTTCCTCCTGGCTCTTGTAGAACTCTCTGCTGGCTTATGAAACATTCTCTGCATGCTGAGAGGTTGCCAGGTAAAAATGTTTCCTGGCAATCTCTGAGCCAACAGAATGAAAGTGTTGTACTGGGTGCATTTGTTTCTTTCTAGCGGGTGTTTTTACCATCTATTTTAGCAACCTGCGACACCCAATGAATGTAGGAAGAAACAACAATGTCAGCTTTCTGCTCCATTTTACACTAAACATCCACCAGCTGTGCAACAGCTACTGATCGCTAAAAGCTTTTTATCAATCGTGTTACAACATAGTCATGGCATATCTATCTATATAAATATATACGTAGATATCTATATAAATATTTATATTTAGCTAAATAAATATAGATTTATATATGTGTAGATAGATATATTTATCTACCTATATATATAAATATCTATATAGATAGATCTAGGAATCTAGATCTAGATTCCTGCAACATGAAGGAACCGATGTGCTCAATCGGATTCAGGTTCCCCTGACCGGAATCCGACATTTGGAACGTCATGTTTCGCTCCATCCACCAATGTCACATTGAACCACAGACTGTCCAGTTGTTGGCGGATGCTTTAGTCCAGGTCTGGGAGGAGATCCCTCAGGAGATCATCCACCACCTCATCAGTAGCATGCCCAGGTGTTGTAGGGAGGTCAAACAGTCACATGGAGGCCACACACAATGCTGAGCCTCATTTTGACCTGTTTTAAGGACATTACATTTTAAAGTTGAATCAGCCTGTAGTATGTTTTTCACACTTTAATTTTGTGTATGACTCCAAATCCAGGCTTCCATTGGTTAATCAATTTTATTTAGGTTGATGATTTTGTGTGATTTTGTCATCAGCACATTCAACTTTGTACAGAACAAAGTATTCAGTGAGAATATTTCATTTATTCAGATCTACATACACATGAATATGGAGCGGGTCGGCCCGTTGCTGTGATACGTCACAACGTCCACCATATTGAATAGCTTACTGGCACAGAGGTCAGTAAGCTAACTGGCCTCTGTGCCAGTAACACAAGTTTTTTTTTTCTTTGCTTCTTCCTGTAAACGCAACTGAAAATCTTCCATTAACTCATACAATTTTATTGCATTTAAATTCTGCATCTTTCTTAGACATCTTTTAGAAAAGAAAAGTTCATTTTTGAGAGCAGAGATTGAGAGGGAGCATTTTGCATAGTGACATTTATGGATGTAATATTTTGTTACAATAATTAGAACATTAACTGAAAATTCCTGTCCGCCATCGTGAGAAATGACTCCCTGAGGCTCTGCCCCAAAGCGTAAGAAGAGTCCAACTTGGACCAATAATAATCAAGCATTCATGATGGACGTTTGCCAGAACAAATCAGACATTTTTTCAAAAACACCGCCAAAATCCTCTTAGTCAGTGATGAAATTAAGGCTTTCTGGCCTTATTCATTCACAAAATACAAAGCATCTTTCAGGGCCCCCAAAGTGCCGGGGCCCCGGACTGCAGCCCCAGTAAGCCCATGCTAAAATCCGGGCTTGCACCCAGTACAACACTTTCAATCTATTGGCTGGGAGGTTGCCAAGCAATGGTGCTAAAAAGTGTTTCCAAAAGCAAGCAGAGAATCTTTCATAAGCCGCAGAGAGTTCTGCAAGAGATGGAGTTTGTTGAGTACAAACGTTACAAGTTTTGAGAAGAAAGACATTAAGTCTTGCTTTCAAAATGAAAATGTAAGAAAAAGTATGAAAAGTTTTAAGAACAAAAGACATGTAATCCTGCTTTCAGACTGAAAATGTGTGCTCTTGAATTATGGCTGAAGAAATCCCCCATACACAAGCATATCATTTTTACTGAAGGAGCTGCAGCAACATTGACACTACATGAAGTGGTTGTGGTGGTGAGGTGAGGCAAACGCTAGGAGACCCAGGTAAGATGAATGAAGATGATTTAATGGTGATAAGCAAGTAAACAGTCCAAAAACCGAGGCAGCACTGCAGAGCGGAAACAAGGCTCAGCACAGGTAGCGCAGGGCAAACGAATGGACAAGTACACAGATTGGCTGACACCAGACGAGGACCCGACGAGGAAACAAAAGACGGGGGGAGGGATAAATACACAAGGAGGCAATCAAGGAAAGAAGAAACACCTGGGGGTAATCAAGGGAGGAACAGGACAACGGAGAACTCAGACACAGAAAACTCAAAAATAAACACAGAAAACACAGAACCTGACACTATGGGGCAATTTGATTGATTCTCTTATTACATTTTCAAGCTACAGCCACTTTCTTAAAAAAAAAAAAAAAACTGTTTTTATTTTCCAAAAAGTATTTGGCTGTTTGTTTTTCTTTTGCAAGGAATTTTCATGCATTAAATGATCTCTCTTACTTTGGTCTTCTGGTGTGGAGAGGGTAAGCTTCAGGTAAGCTCACCCTTACCAGAAGTAACACACCTGGGACCACATTAATGCTTCATTTGGGCTAAGTTTATTCTGCAGACAAAATAACTGCATGTGCCTGGATTTCTTTTTCAAGCACAGACCAATGTCATATGTGTGCAATCTGAAATGCAAATCAGATTGCACACATATGGCTAAATGAAGTGGCCAAATGTTGGATTTGACTGCACAAGAACTTAGAATTGACATTTGTATTCAGACTCCAATATTCATATGGTCAGTTCAGAGCTGTAAATTGTTCACAGTGGAGTAAGATGGCAGTCTCATGTAAATTATGTCAATTGCACAAAACAAAAAATCTGATATGGTCAAAACATCTAAATTAATAAAGGTAGAGAGAGAGAAACCAGTTGGATTCTCTGTGGTTTCATCTGCTGTGCTACTGTAGTTCTCCTGAGCTGTTGCCTTGGGTCTCCCCCAGTAGTTGGAACTAAAGCACAACACCAAATTATAATGAAGTCACTACCTCAGTGTATGTTGCTGGCAATTACAATAGCACTGACTGTCTGACATGTTGTTGGTCTTGTTCCCATTGGGCTGCCAATATCAGCAACCTTAAATTCTTTAGTTTAATTATTGAGTCATTAATTGATGACAAAATTTAAAAAATGCACATATTTTATATTTTTCTCAGATTCATCTAAAAAGTTCTGTTTAAATAGACTCTGAGTAAACTGACCTCTGGTCCTTTTCTTTTGCAGGAAATAAGAACGAGTGGCGACATGAGTGTCTCAGGATCGTTCTGATAGGAAAGACTGGCTGTGGGAAGAGCTCCTCAGGAAACACCATACTGGGTAGAAACCAGTTTGAAGCCAGACCAAGCCAAAAGTCAGTCACAAAGGAATGTAGGAAAGCCCTGAGTGAGGTGGACGGTCGTCCTGTTGCTGTGGTGGACACTCCTGGTCTGTTTGACAACAGCTTATCACACGAAGAAGTGAAAAAAGCATTGCTGGAATGTCTCAATCTTCTGGCACCAGGCCCACATGTTTTCCTGGTGGTGATAAACCTCGCAGTGAGACTTACAACAGAAGAGAAGGAGACATTAAAACTTATTAAAGAGGGGTTTGGAGAGGACTCAGAAAGGCTCACCGTCATTCTTTTTGCTGGAGGAGATTATCTGAAAGGTAAAAAGTCAATTGAAGATTATATAGAAGAGGACTGCGATGACTCCTTTAAAAAGCTTATTGATGACTGTGGGAGGAGATATCATGTGTTTGACAACACAAACACCAAAAACCGCAGACAAGTAACAGAGCTGATCAGAAAGATTGACAGTATGGTATATAAAAATGGCTGCTTCACTAATGATGTGCTGCAGGAGGCTGGAATGGCGATAGAGAAAAAAATTCAGAGAATCCTTAAAGAGAAAGAAGAAGAAATACAGAGACAAGAAAATGAACTAGCAGAAAAATACCAGAAGGAAAAGGATGACTTGGAAAGAAAACTGACAGAAGAAAGAGCAAAAACTGAACAAGAGATCAAGCAGAAAGATGAAAAAATTAAAAAGATTAAGAAAGAACTTCAGAAAGCTCATGATGAGAGGATGAAAGATCAAGAACGCAGAAAACAAGAAGAAGCCAGATGGAAACGAGAGAGACAGGTTGAGATGGAACATGTTTACGAACTCGACAATATTTATGAAAATATTTATGATACAATTTCTGAAGATGATCACATTTACAGAGGTGAAAGCAAAGTTCAAGTGGCTTTGGAGAAAATGATATCTAAATGGGAACAAAAAGACAAACAGTGGCAAGAGGAAGAAAAAAGGCTTCAATGTTATTATGATTCGATAAAAGAAGATATTACAAGACAAATGGACAATAATGAAAACAGAGAAGAATTGGAGGACCAATATAGACAGAGAGTAGATGATATGTTCAAGAGGAAATTAGAGAAACTTAGAGAAACATACGAGGAAGAAGCACGACAACACGCTGAAGAGCTGAATGATTTCAAAGAGAAATATATGAAAGAATTTTCAGATCAGAAACAAGAGCATGAAAAACAACTAAAGGTCAAAGACAAAGAGTTTAATATGATAATTGAACTCAAGAAATTTAATGAAAACCACACTAGAAACAAACACAGAAAGGAAATGAATGATGTGGTGAAATGTGTGACCAAAAAGCGAGAGAATGTGAGAAAAATCCAGAATATGTTGTCAAAACAAGAAGAGAAGATAAAAAAGGCAAAAACTCAAAAGGAAATCACAGAACTGTGCAGCAAACATGACAGAGAGATCAGTGATTTGATTCAGCAGTTTCTGGATGAAAGTGACCAAAAAACTAGATGCTTTATCTCGTGATGTATGTCAGACTGAACCAACATAACCAACTCTCCGTTCATGTGAGTCACTTTCTATTCAATGACGATGCCTCAGTCCTTTACCTTCCTCAAAGCACGATGAGAACAGATGACTCAAGAGACACACCCACCCACCAACACACACACACATATGTGTGTATACACACACACACACACACACACATATATATATAATGTGCATTTCAATTCAACTTGCTGAGTTGCCGGTCATGTAGACCATCAGCTTATTGTTTGTTCACTGAACTGCCACTAAACAAAGTGAGGCAGCATTTAGTTTCCTGCCTGGATATGTAGCAATGTTTGTTATGAGTAACATACCAACTTTTCTTTTTGCTGAGGAATTTCACATATAAATTTATGTACCTCCTCATTAATCAAAGAACTTAAAGTTCTGACAACTGATACACTTAGTGATGTTAGAGATATAGCTTTTAAAAACATCACAATAATTGTTTATCTGTGTTGTGATGTCTGTGTCCTACTTCTTGATTATTTTATAAATTTTTCATATGTGCATGGATTATTTTTTTGTCCTGAAATAAAGATTTTCTAAGTGATTCCTTTATATGATGGTTTACATTTGATCAAATAATCTGACAGAGTAATAGTCAGTAGTGTAATGACTGAAGCTTAAGAATCAATATTAGATTGTGATTTAAAATTAAAAACTAATTTGTGTGTGTATTTAATTTGCATTTTAAGGTGTTTGAAATATTAAATGTTCATGTTAAAAAACATTTGTTTTACCTTTACTGTCCCGTAAAGTTTTTCGGACTGCTTTATGTATGAATGATGTTTTATAAATAAATAAATTCCATTTTTCTCTAGAGTGAAATTTTTACTTTTTTTTTCCATTTTAATTTCTGTCCAACATGCTTCATGTGTACTTTCATAGCTTCAGCTCCAGCCTCAAACCTCGCTTAGGATTTAAGAGAGAAGATGGCTGCTGGTCAGATCCACGGCTCCAGGCTGGGATTAACGAACTGAAAAAAGTAATTCCAAGAGTAAGATACTCGACCCTGCAGCTGCCTGGGGGTCAGGGGGTTGTGGGTCTGCCTAGCCTGGTGGATTATTACTTGTCTGCCCTGATTAAACCTCTGGTGTGCTGGTGTAATCCAGCCTATGAGGCTAAATGGAAGGACATTCAGCTTTCTTTATTGGACTTCTCTATACAGTTTGTTTTAGGATGTCTGGACTGGCTGCTCCAGGTATACCAATTACAAAATTTATGTTTGAGTTTCTCTTTGAAAAAGTGGGCCGAAAAAAGTTCAATCTCCACAAACAGGAGTATTTAGTTGGCCTGCGTACCTCCTGCGTTTCTGTCCAGCATCAATAGATCACAAATATAGAAGATGAGCGAAACAGGGAATCACTGCATTCTGTAATATAATTAAAAATGGGGAGTTAGTCAAATTTGAGGATTTGTGCCGGACTTATGAGGAGCGCAGAGAAAATTTCTATTTGCAGGTCCGAAATCAAAATCCCTGACTTGGATGCAGAGCCAGGAATAGAACAAATATTTATGATTCACATGCTGGCAAAAATACAAAAGTCATTATTGGCAAACTTTATAGAGATTTAGCATCTATGAATAAGATCTCAACTGATTATATCAGACAACGATGGGAGAAGGAAGTAAATGTAATAATTTTACTTGAGGCCTGGATGCAGATTTGGAGAAACGCTCTGTTCACCACGAATTCTTTATCATGGTGCGATTTCTGCTGGAAGAATCAAATCATGTGTTTTATTACCCCAAAGCAGAGATCCAGGCCAGTTCACTGTCCTCTTGCTGGACCTGGTCTTATCTTTTGGGACTGTCCTCAGTTGAAGAACTTCTGGAAGGGAATTTCATAGATTACTAGATTACCAGGACAGTAATCTAGTAATCTATGAAATTCTGGGTATAACTTTAGTCTTTTCATTACCTGCTGTGTTCATCACAATACTTCCTGAAGGACTCAGTAATAAGGACACATATCTGTTGAAGATATTTATGATTACAAGCAAGACGGCGATTCCTAAATGTTGGCTCCAACCCAGACTCTGGACTAGATACCATGAAATGTTAGGGAAAGGTAGTGCAGCCTTTACAATCAGCCTCTACTATCCTCTGTCTGAGGTTTGGACTGATGTGAAAGTTAGTGAATGTTTAAATTTATGCTGGAAGTAAAGAAAGCAGAGGAGTTTTAATCATGTTGGTCATTTTAGAAATGAGTTTCCTTCAAAAATCAGACAGATTCACTTTCTCTTTTTAAATCTTTTCTTAAATCTTATTTTTCTCTTTTGAGTCAACTTGAATTGTGGCTTTAAAGTTTTAATTGTTTTATTTGTTTATTGTGTGCAGCACTTTGTCTTTTGTGTTTTAAAGTAATAAATAAATAAAATTCTACTGTTTTGTACTTTTCAGTTTTCTTGTTACAATTCAGCTCCTCAGTAAAATATACTGATCAAACTTTGTGAAGATTTTGTTTTTGTTCTTTTGGAAGCAGAAACATCTTTTATTATGTTAAATTTCATGTAAATATTTAGAGTGTGTTGTGATTTCATCTGGGGAGGTTAATGTGTAACTGTAAGTTTCACATTAACTCAGATCAGCGTTCTTCCCGTCTTACTGACAGACCAGGAAGGATTTCATTTCAGTGCAGAGTCTCGATCCTGAACAGAGAGAAGAGAAAACAAAAGGCCTTCGCGGCGCTTTCGCTGCTCGGACCTGATGCCACAGCAAACTCACATTTAAGGTAGGTCAGCATCAATGTAGCTTTGGGAGGATAATAAAAATACAAAATTTATCCTATTATCAACATTCCTCTGTTAAAATATTATCTGAATTTATGAGCAGTTTGCTTTATTTTCAGACTGTAAGGATTTGGTTGTTTCTGTATTTAATTAGGTTTCTGTGTCTGTAGAATCTCTGTGTCCTCCCTTTGACCCCTTGGTCAGTTGCACCTGTTGTTGTTTCTTCTGATTGTCTCCCTGTGTATTAAACCCACCTGTGTTCCTTGTTCCTTGTTGGATCCTCGTCTGTCTGTCTGGTGTGTCAAACTGTCTAGAGTTTGTGTGTCTTGTTGTCTTGTGGTGTCAGATGTTTGTGTTGTTATCAGTTGCTACCAGCATTGAGCCATTAGCCTTCCTCTCATTCTGTTCTGCCTGGACTTTGGATTATTTGTGAACTATTCATAATTAAATCATCATTTCTATCATTTCAACCTGAGTCTTCCTCACCATCTCTACTACCGCAAATCATGACACAGACAGTCTGTGAGTTTGAATTTGGGGTATTTTATATACCTTATTTGAAGAAATGAAAGCATTAATATCTCAGTGCTCTGAGATTCAAAGTTCAGAGACATAAACTTCTTTTGATTGTAGGAACAGTCAGAACAATAAAAATGTAAAGATGAAAGCTAATAAGATTGTGCTGAGCTTTTAGCTGCTGCTGAACTCTGAACATATTGTTTCTCAAATTATTTACAAAAAAAAGATTTCAGTTGCTTTAGACTGAAGAGAAATAAGTGGAGATTCGGGTTTTCCACATTTGGTTATTGTTTATTTTGTTAATTCTTTTTTCTTTTTTTTTAAAGGTTGTATTTGTATTTCAGTTCAGTGTTTGGTTATTATAAGACTCTGGCCCTATAATAACCAAATACTGATTAATTCTAATCTTAATTCTAATATTTGATATGAAGATGTATATATGTGATATTTTTGAAGTAATTGAATTACATATTACTGTATATATAAAGTTGTTTCATGAATTGTGCTATAAATGAGAGCAATCAATGCTGTTATGTGAAACAATCTTTCAATCTGTAGATTTCTAATAATTTCCAAAAATCCTTCAGTTGTTTGTCTTTTTCTTTTTCAGCTTGACATCTTCAGATCTTGGTTTCTAGCTCCGTGTCACCATGGCCTCGTCATCATCTTGTGAGTCCACTTAAAGTTTATAACCAATAAACTCTCTGTGATGATGGAATAATAATAGTAATATAAATAATTATGATAAATTTGAAACTGCACAATTTATCTTTAAGTAAGTCACAAAGAGTTTCCACGGAATCTTCAAGTTATGTTCTGTGACAGGATGAAAGGTTATAAATTAGGAGAGAAACAGAGTCTACTGTAAGAAAAAGTGTTTATAATGTGTGGAGTGGATTTATGTGTGACATTAAAGAGAAATCAGCCAGAACCCAAAACGCAGCCAAGACAAGTAGATGGTTAATCAAAAGTTTTATTACAAAAAGATGTTGAAGGGACTCCTCAAGGTGAGGAAAAACTGGTAGGGCAGGAATGGGGAATCCACAGGGGCCAGGAACCCAGCCTGGGGGAGGTAGGGTGAATGGACGGTGGGAGGCCTAGGTGGCTCAGGGGACAGACAGACGACAGGGACAAAAATCCACCAACCAGAGGCTGAGTCGTGAAACATTCCAGAGTCATCCACGGGAGGGTCTCAGGCAGAGAAAATCCAGTAAACAGGAGACTAGAGGCAGAGTCAGAGACAGGCAGGGTTCAGCAACAGGAGGTCAGAACTCTTCCAACAGCAGACAGGCTAGGCAAAAATCTGTGGTCAAAAAACAGGCAGGATCAGATAACCAGAAAACTCTTGAAACATGAAACACGGCTCAAAAGCTGTGACGGGGACAACAGACGATCTCGCACTGAGCTGGTGACAAGCAGCTGTTTAAATGGGGAGCAGCACAGTGCAGGTGATGGCAATGAGCAATCAGCAGAGTCAAGATAGAGCTGAAGGCCTGGAATCATGACATTATGGAACGGATTAAATATTGAAACAATGTAAAGACCTAACTCAGTTTAACATAAGATTTAAAAAAGTCATTTATATATGGAGGACGATATATGTTGATGGTAAAGACGCCAGGAAACCAGCTTCATTTTCATAAAAACTGTTTCTGGTTTGTTTGATCAAAAGAAATGGCTTGAGTGTGTTATCTCTGCTGTGAACTAAATAGATCTGTCTTTTTATTGTTTTCTTCATTGTACACATATTCTTAAAGAAGAACAATTATAATAGAAAGGGGTCAGGATCAGAAAAGGTTTTACTGCCTTATGATAAAATATCATTAGCCTTTTATCTACATCTAACAACTTTAAGCAACTATGATTTAAATCTTACATTTTCTGAATTATTGTAATATGATGTTTTCAGAACCATTTCTTTAGCTTCTATTTAAATGCACATTCTTCACACAGCAAGTAGTTTTGATTGCCAGGTGTGTTAATATTTAATTTGTGTTCACAGATATAGTTACAGTCACACCCCTGACTGTAACTATAACTATAGTATATAACAGTGACGTGCGGTGAGGTTCATGACTGGGGAGGCACTGACGTCACACGTCAGTGCCTCCCCAATATTTCATCCCCCCCCGTTTAAATTTGTCCGACACAGAACCGTGTCACAAAAAAGGTTGGGGAGCGCTGCTCTAGAGTAGCTTATTCATTATTTAATTTGAACTTTTTTAATTAAAATCCCATCCATCCATCCATCCATCATCTTCCGCTTATCCGGGGTCGGGTCGCGGGGGTAGCAGCTTCAGAAGGGAGGCCCAGACTTCCCTCTCCCCAGCCAC
>CAEFZY010024498.1:0-16648 GCA_903066815.1 Brachyrhaphis roseni | reverse complement strand
TGGATGGATGGATGGATGGATGGATGGATGGATGGATGGATGGATGGATGGATGGATGGATGGATGGATGGATGGATACAAAGTTCAGTAGGACAAATTGTGGTGTATTTCACTGTTCCTCTGACTGTGACGCTGCGGCTGGACTTCACTCTTTACTGTCTTTTTCTCCTGAAGCCTGTGGTGCAGGTGAGTTTTTTGCAAAGAAGAGCGAAGTTATCATTAGTTGTTGTCGCTCTTTCTATCTTTTGGGCATAAACATTTACCAAAATTTGCCTAGCTTTATTACGTATATTTAAAAACGTTATTGGCGCACAGGTAGAGAAGAAGCGCAGAGACTGTTTAGCCAATCAGGACGCAGAACACAATGCACTGTGGAAACAAACTACACAAAAAAATCCGCGAAGCAGCGAGACGTGAAAGGTGAACCGCGATATAACGAGGGTTCACTGTATTTAGGTTCTAAATATATAATAGTTTGGCGGAAATAAAACTGTTTTCTACCAGGAGGAACAACCCAGACCACTGCAGAGCTTCATGATCTAGCTATGTGTTTGTTTGTGTGTGTGTGTGTGTGTGGGTGCGTTTGTTTCTAATACCTTGTGGGGACCATTTTCCTGACATATACTACGTTGTGGGGACCGAAGCCTGGTCCCCACAAGGGGAAACGCTGTTTTTGGGTCAGGGGTCAGATTTAGGACTAAGGTGTGAATTGAGTTTTGGTTAGGGTTAGGGTTAGGCATGTAATGGGGAGGGGTAGGGTAAGGTTTAGGCTGTAGAAATGAATGGAAGTCAATGGAAAGTCCCCACAAAGATAGCAGCGCAAACAGGGTGTGTGTGTGTGTGAGAGAGCAGCTGTGGGGTCAGCACAGCGCCGGGGTTCAACAGGTTGTTGCTTCATCCAGGATCAGACGGTGCGGTTGGAACCGCTGCAGGGTGTTGATGTTCTGGATTCCAGGGATTCCAGGGATTCAGGTTTTCTGTTGCTTTACTGAGCATGTTCAAAGCAGGATGAAGGTAGCAGAACCAAACTTTCACTGCTGAACCGCTAAAACTGGACGGGACAGCCTGAAGTTTCTGCTCATTTCCATGACTGCCAACCATGACTGGAGCTGTGATGTTTGATAACAGTTGAAGACGTGGAAAACAAACCTGCAGAATCTTGTTGAGAACGTTCCCATGTGGGATCAGACGCTAAGTGCAGCTCAGAGGGGATCGTGGTTTTTCTGTGGCAGCTCCTAAGCTTTGGAATGACCTTCCTCTGGACATAAGTCAGGCCTCCTCACCTGCTGCTTTAAGTCGCTGCTAAAGACTTATCTCTTCTCCTTGGCTTTTGACACAATCTGAGATGTTTTTCGCTTTGTTTTGTTTCTGTCTGTGAATTCATATGTAATTTGTGTTTTTCTCTTGTCTACACTGCGTTGTGCTGTCTTTCTGTGATTGTGTTATAGAACCTCGGTCCTCATGGTGGATGAAGTGCTTTATAAATAAAGTTGGTATGGTTTGTAGGTTCTGACTCGGCTGCAGATAAACGGAACCGCTGAGGCCTGGAAGCAAACCTGAGCTTTAGGTAAACTTGCTGCTCACCGGTTCCTCAACGTTCAGCTGCGGATCGGACCGGTGACGGATCCGACCGGTGTCGGATCGGACCGCTGCACCGATCCAATACCTGTCCATCATTAGCTGCCTCGGCGTTCTCTGCAGATGCAGGCAGCGTTCTGCTACAGTATGGTGGCCTGTGGGAGTCAGTGTGTTGCAACCACTTCAGCTTCACGTTCTCTGGACGCGCTCCAAAGCAAACATCATGTTTTCTTGGCCTTCTTCCTAATTTCCCTGCAGGAACTCAATACTTGGTGCTGAAGTCGTTTATCACACTCAGCGCCATCAGCTAAAACAACAAACTGGCTCCAGATTATAATTTCTGCTCCGTTTTGTTCTGCTGTTTAGGATCAGGAGGGTTTTCACCTGAACTCTGAGGGTTTCCAGATGTTGCAGCAGGACGGATTGACAGGATTCCTCCTCCTGACTTGCTCCGGGTTTTCAGCAGGAGGATGATCATGCATACAGCAGGGTTGAAGTGGTTTGGGTTTCTGTCCAGGACGCTTTAGTTCCGACCCAGGTGGTTTAGAGGTGGAGGACTTCTCTCCCAGCATGCACCAGACCAGGAAAGTGTTGCACATTGAGCCGCAGGTGTTTTCAGCTCCTGTTGAAGTGGGGCTGTGTGGAGTAGTTAAGGGTTGTTGCTGTCTTACTGACAGCTGCACTGGCCTGAAAAGTCAGCAGGTTTAGGTTTATCCTTCTGGAGCTGGAGGGACTGATGCTAAGGCGCTAACTGCTAACAGCTGTTCAGGAACCAGGCTAGCTGCAGTTAGCAACACAAACTGATTCAGTTTGATCCCTGATATTCACAGGAGTTACTGACAACATAACATGAATATTCAGCATCAGTGAATACTTCAGATGTCCTCTAAAACATTCATAACTGACTATTCTAACACCAAATGTACCTGAATATGAATTATTAACAGAAACCAGCATCTACAGTTTTCATTGTCTGTTTTTATGGAGGTTCAGCCAATAAGCACCAAAGAAAATGAAAGACAGGGGTCATAAACTATTTTCATAAATATGTCATAAACTAATTATGACATATTCAGTTATATTTATGTTTATTTGTTTGTAATGAAATAAAGAAGTTGAACAGAGAATCCACATCACACATTCGCCATCATGTATTCATAGAACCACAGGAGTTACATGTAATTAATAAAATGAAACGTCTCAGCTGCAGAGCTTATAGTCATGAGGTTCATCGCCAAACTAGAGACAGAAACTACAAGCAGCACTAAAGAATCGACTAGCAGAGCAGTTGATGCAACTCCGATCTCCAACCTGATAATAGTGAGTTAGACATGCCCCCAAAGTGAAGCGTGATTATTCCATTGATCAGTGGTTTGGCTTTTGTCTGATCAGGAACCAATAAGAATGTTAGCTAAAGTGACCACTGAAAGCTCCTTCGTTTGTGGTTTGCTTGTGTTCCTCTGCTGTTGTTTTGGTTGAAGCCTACAGTCTGTCCTGTTGGCGAAGAGACGGCAACAACCCAGGGAGCAACAGACTGCTTCCACCATTAAAGCTACGGGTAAACTTCACTTTAGGCTCCCATATTCTCACTTCACTCTGAAGAGTTTAATGTCAAATGATTCGAGTTCCTCGATTCTTAAAATTCCTCAAGGAAAATGTATCTGCCTGGATCTTCCTTAAGTTGTTTTATTGCTTATCGCACCAGGCAGCGCTCTCACTTGATATTTTATTTTAAATTGATATTTTATTTTATCAATTTTTTTTATCCGATGACTCAGTTAATCATAAGAATGATCAATAGATTACTCGATTACTGAAATATTAGTTACAACAGCCATAGTTCAAAGGCCGGTCCGTTCAAAGGCCGGTCAATTTAAAGGACGGTCCTTTTAAAGGACGGTCCTTTTAAAGGCCGGTCCGTTTAAAGGCCGGTCCGTTCAAAGGCCGGTCCTTTTAAAGGCCGGTCCGTTCAAAGGCCGGTCCGTTCAATGGCCGGTCAGTTTAAAGGCCGGTCAATTTATAGGCCGGTCAATTTAAAGGTCCGTTTATGGCGGGTTTTAGGTGTCACACAGGAAACTGTCCAATGGGAAACAGTTTCCATCAAACTGTTCTGTATGTGATACAAACTGATGAGGTTGAGCGTCGGCTCCGTGTTGAAGATGAAATGGAGTCAAATTTGAGGACTTTATGGGCAGGAGCCGGCTTGGACCCGGACGAGGCTCGGCAAACGGAACCATGGAGTCCGGTTGGCTCGCAGAACCTCTTCAGACTCCACTCTGGGTTCATAACTGTCCTGATTTAGACCAACCAAACCCGTCTGCTGGTCAGCTGGACCAAGCTCTAGGGCTAGAAATTTATACTGTCCACAAAAGCAAAATGCTAGAAAACTTAAAGTCAAACATTCATTTTCTGTCTTCACATCTTTGCATTGTTCTGTCAGATGGAATAAAACAAATTTTAATGGGAGTTTAAAGGTTAAACATTTGAACTGGACAGGCTGCAGTGAAAACAAAGTTCTCAGTATAGATATAAATAACTGTCAGGTCATTGTAAATTCAAATGGTCAGTTGTTCAGCAGGAATTATGGTTTCCCAGCAGAAGGAGGTTGTCTTACAACTCTTAACCCGGAGCTGACAGGAAAATGTCTGAAGGAACAAACTTTGGGTTATAAAAACACCAATAAAAACAGGAATGTGTCATTTTATGGTTGGCCTGGTAGAGAAGCTCAGTTAGAAAGTGAAAGGTCTTGAGTTCCCAACCAGCGCTCCTCTAGAGCAGAGTTGTTTTTATCCTGGTTTTCCTGATGAACTCTGTGAGCCGGGAGAATCCGGGCCGGGAAACGGACCTCTACCTCAAGAACGGTTTAGATGTTTGGACCTCCAGAAATGTTTGGTTGTGTCACAATAGAAATGAGATTGTCAGGTATTCATAGAGTTTATAAATCTCTCTCCTGATTGGCTGTTGTTCTGGTTAGCAGTTAGCTTGAAATGTCTCCTGGTCTTCAGCCAAAGACTAAAGAGAAATCCTCTAAAATCTGATCCTCCATCTTGTTTCCATCTGGTGAAGAAGGAAGTTGCTCTCAGTGTCTTCAGAGGTTTTAGTGTCGTTTCCTTCAGTGGTTCTTGGTGCAGCGCCCCCACAGGCCAGGAGGGGAACAGGCTGGTTTGACTCAGAACCACAGCAGCTGGAGGTGGAGCAGATGGTGAAGTTCTGGTTCCAGTAGAACCGGGTCAACTGGACCATCAGGAGGAGAAACAGACTGACTCTCACATTCAGCACAGAGCAGGTCAATTTTACATTAGATCAATTATTGCCTTCTTATAATAATAACAATAATAAATAATAGGTTAGATTAAACTTTATTAGGAAAATTGAGGTTGTTTATTATTAATAGTAATAATAATAATAAAACTTAATGTGAGTCAGTTTGTTCCTTTTCTAGGCTCTTATTGTGAAGGTTTACAGGAAGTTCTGCCTCAGAATATTGTCAGTATTTTGGGTTCAAAAAGGCCATCAGGTGCTACAAAGGCTGCCCAGTAAACCTGATAAACTGGTAACCAGTTAAACCAGACCAGTCTAAACTTGAATGAAAAGTTAGCATAGTTAGCATTAGCTTTAGAGCTAATGTTGATTGCTGATTGTCTGAGATGATGCGTTCAGTGGCCCATTAGGAAACGGGGCGTTTCAGGATCGTGATGCTACAGGAACCATCAGAACATTTTACCCAGCTGGACCTGAGTCACATGACCTGTGAGGTTTTTACATGGAGGACAAAACATCAACATGAACTTTGTTTCTTTTTTATTCAGTTTGTTTTTGTTTCTCTGCTACCTGTGAAGTGGGCGGGGCTTGTGGCCCTACCTGTTCTGTTATCAGCTTATCTTCCTGAGAACATTTAATTCGGCTCATTTAGGCGCCAGATTCTGCCTGAAGGCCGTTTACATCACAAACTGATCTGATTCATGTACAGAAATTCAAAATCAAACTGATAGAATCATACAGACTGAGCATGCATGTGGTGACAGTGGATAGAAACAACTCAGCCAGGTGTACAGAGAGCAGCTGAACTTTGACCTGCCAAGTTCTGGATGTCAGAGAGGTGGACCGATGGGACCAGAGACACGGACCCAGATGGATGAGTGAAATCCGCTGAAGGTTCAGGAAGGGAGGTGGATCTCCTGAAAACCTTAAAGCTGCAGAATAAATGTTTATTAAAACTGTCGCCATGTTGTTACAGTTTAATATGAGATGGATAATCTGTGAAAAACTCCAGCTGCTCTGCCTCATCCTGCCGGCAGAAATGAAATGCTCAACGTCAACAACAACCAATCAGAGCCAGGAGGAGGGGCTTAGTGCTGTCACTCATCCTCAGGGAGACGCTGCTAAATGTCAGAGAAACAACCAAAAACAGTTCGTCATCAGTGGCTTAGCATTCATGGCAAACTCTGCTGTCAGGAAGGTGATTGACAGTGCTAAGACCCGCCCCTGGCTCTGATTGGCTGTTTCTGACTGAGTGCTTTATTTCTGCAGGTCCATAAGGAGAAGGCAGATCTTTTTCTGACCAATCATCTCATGATGCCACAACAAGGTGACAGATTAGCAAATATGTAATAAATCTAGTTTTTATAGAAGTTGCGTACTGCAGCTTTAAACCTGAGGTCATAAAGTTCTGGGGAGTAATCGGGTCGGGTTCCCGGTTCTGTCTTTGAGTTTCTTTTTCTCAGGTTTTCTCTGATAACGCTGTTGGTGTTTGATTCCCAGCAGGATCCAGTCATGAGTTTCTGAACCGGTCCTGACCCATTTACAAGCTGCTGACATGAAAACATCTGTTTGCGGTGAAAACTTTGGTTCTGAAGAATTAAAACCGACGTCATGACGCCTCTGATCTGACTCCAGAACCCGTCCGGCAGACGGACTGGTTCTCCTGATGCTTCCTGGCCCAAACAGGAAACTAATAATCAGACGCAGGCGGCTGCAGGACGTCTGCTTGCTGTAAAGAATCTGCCCCCCTGGGCCTTGTTGCCCCCCGGTGCAGAACCCGCCTCCTGCTTATCTCTGATCTGCCGTCATTCCAGCGTCTCGGAGGCGTCCGGGTTGCAGCCGGATGGTTGCCGCTCCGCTCGGTTTGCGATGTTGCAACACAACAGCTGCTCACCTCCAAATATGGAGCTGCTTTCAGCGCTTTGTTTGGTTTGAGCTGGCGCACGCCGCCCTGAAATAAACTTTCACCTACTGATGGGTTCTTCTTACAGTGAGCTCCATGTCCGCCTCCAGTATCGGAGCTTTAATCGTCTTTAGGAGGCGTGTTGAAGGGAAAGCAGTCGCTGCTGTTTGACGTGTTTGGTTGTCTGAATCTGCAGCTTCATCCCAGATTCCAGTTTGTACTTCGGCTTCAGATCTGGTTCTGACTGCAGCAGAACCAGATCACAACCAGATCAGATCTGGTTCTGACTGCAGCAGAACCAGATCACAACCAGATCAGATCAGATCTGGTTCTGACTGCAGCAGAACCAGATCAGAACCAGATCAGATCTGGTTCTGACTGCAGCAGAACCAGATCACAACCAGATCAGATCAGATCTGGTTCTGACTGCAGCAGAACCAGATCAGAACCAGATCCGATGGAGCCGGTTCATTGCTTCATCTGTGAGTGTTTTAATGTTTCAGAGTAAAGTGGAACGTTGTGGAAGGTTCTGGGTGGAAACCACCTGCTGAGATGTTTCTGTTCCCAAACATGTGAATTGTTCCTCCCAGTCTGACTGTAAAGAAACCAGTTCAGCTTCCAGCTTCATCCTGATTACCATCATCATCATCATCAGCGGCGTGGTTTCAGATCTCTGCTGCTTGTTTCTGATGATCAGTCCAATAGCTGTGATAAACAGAAGAGCAAAGTCCCTAATAACAGCTGGAGGTTTGACCTTTGAACCTGTTTTTACGTAAGCCATTAGTTCCTGAAAATAATGACAATTGAATGACTTAAAATGAGTGAATATTGGTTATTGGCCATAACAGCGGCGTTAGCATGGGATCATTTTCATGTTGGAGCAAATATTTCTGGTTCTTGCAGATGCTAACTCAGGTTCTGTTAACGGAGCCACTAGCTTCATAGCGGTGAAGCTAATCCATCTTCACACTGGAAACATTTCTGACAAAACTGCAGCAACTCCAAAGCTGCATGGACAGGGTCAAAGGTCAGATAAGGTGAAGACTTTATTAGTAGAGCAACGGTGAAACATGTTGGGTGACTGATGGAGTTGTTCAGGTGTTTCTGATCCAATCAGGAGTCAAGAGCCTTTAGGCGAAGGCTGGTGGTCTAGTACAAGCTTTAACAGACTAACGGTGAGGCTCCTTTAAGAAAGAGAAACTATACAGGCTTTGATTCCTGCAGCAGGTCTGACTGACAAACCAACGGTCCAGAACCTGCTGGTCCAGAACCTGCTGGTCCAGAACGCTGCTGGTCCAGAACCTGCTGGTCCAGAACGCTGCTGGTCCAGAACCTGCTGGTCCAGAACGCTGCTGCTGGAGTTCTGACTAGAACCAGGAAGATGGAAACACCACCCGGTTCTACACCACCTTTAAACTGCTCCTAGTTTATAAATCACTGAACAGATTAGAGATCTGCAGCTGGATCAACCTGCTGGTTCTGGTTCTGGTTCTTTTCTGCATCAGAACCAGAACCAGAACCAAACATGGAGAAGCAGCATTCAGCTTCTATGCACCACAGATCTGGAACAAACTTCCTGAAAACTGAAAAGCAGCTGAAAGCCTGAGATCCTTTAAACTAGACTGAAACCAGCTCGTTAGCGTTGCTATGGAAACATAATAGATTAAGAATTTAATGATGGTTCTTGACTTAATGTAACGTTTCGATTGTTGATTCTCTGTTGCCTGACTTTGTGTTTTGGGTAAAGCACTTTGAAATGCCTGGCTGCTGAAATGTTCTATACAAATATCATTTGACTGATTAAAGGACAGCAACATAAAGAAAATGATTTTAATCAACATGTCAGCTAGCCTGACCGTCTGGACCCTCGGCTACAGAGAAACCTTCTGCAGGCACTAAAATTTTAAATGACTGGATCTGATCTTACCCAATCGCTACAGTTTGGCTGTGACGTTCTGCAGCTAGCTTCACCGCTATGAAGCTAACTGAACGTCACTTGTGCTGTAAACAACCATCCTTCCACTACAAACATCTTTGCTAGCAATAAAATGACTTTAATTTCTCAATGTTTGGACTTCATTTCCACTGCTGCCGAAATTCTAAAACAATGCAGAAAACTTTCATCATCGTTCACAACTTCTTCTGTTCACTGATTGGCTCAGTGAAATTCTACTGGAGAAATTGATCTCAATGGGAGAAATCCCAGAAGGAGAAGTGAAGGGAGATGAGAATCGATGACCCAGCTGCCTGTAAGCTGGTCTAAATATTTCATAACTCCAATCTTTATGCTTAGAATATGTTTCTTAAAGAATTCATGTCAAAATGAAATCTTTATCCAACATAGTTGTGCAGCAGTTTTCTCTTTTCCCTCAGTTGCCCCCCCTAGAGGTTGATTCCTGCATCATCCATTTTGTGCACAAAGCAACTTGGTGATAGTTGCCGGTGCCGTTGCGTTGCTGGTTCACATCCTGACCTTCCTGCCTGGAGGCGGATGTTGTCCGTAGTTCCTGTGTGTGTTCTGGGCTCCTCCCACAGTTAGCCGGTAGCTCTTAGCTTGTTGAGTGTGTGATGTGAGCTTGAACAGGCGTCTGAATACATCATGCTGACATCAGCATATCTTGACTCCAGGTGTCTGTAGTGACCCCGTCTCCTCCGCTCTGCAGGTGCACGGTGTCTGGACCTCGGTAGCCGGGTCGTGTGCCAGTGTCGCTCGGGCTTCACCGGGACTCTCTGCGAGACCAACATGGACGACTGTGCCGGCAACCCCTGCCGCAACGCCGGCACGTGCCTGGATGGCATCAATGACTTCAGCTGCTCGTGCACCCTGGGCTTCTCTGGCAAGGACTGCTCGGTGCGCACCAGTCCCTGCGACTACTTCCCCTGCAGCAACGGGGGAATGTGTTACACCCACTTCTCCGGCCCCGTGTGCCAGTGTCCGCCGGGCTTCATGGGCACTCACTGTGAGTACTCCTTCAGCATTCCCTCTCCAAGACCTCCAGATGGCGGCGACGCCTCTCCGGCGCTGATTGCCGCCGTCGCACTCGGCCTGGTGACTCTGTCGCTCCTGGTGTGCGCCGCCATCCACGTCCTGCGTCAGCTGCGCCGGAGCAGGAAGTTGGCAGCCATGTCTAGGTCTGTCAAGAATGACCTGGAGACGGTGAACAACCGCAGCGCTGTGATCGGCGGAGGCGTCCCCAACAACGGGAGCCTGGTGGGGGCGCCGGTGTGCAGCCTGAAGGAGAAGGAGGCCTTTCTTCTCCCTGGAGGTCCATGTAAAGTGTCCAACAAGGACGCAGTGCTGGCGGAGAAGAGCAGCGACAATGGGTCCATGATCAAAAACAAAATGGCCGACTGTAACCTGGCCGAAGAGGAGCAGCACCTGGAGAAGAACAAGTTTGACCCGTAAGGCTTTGACAGTGTGATGGTTTGATGGTTTTCTTTGTGCTTCCTGTTCTCTCTCAGCTCCATGTTTGTGCTCTGGAAGGCAAGTAGCAGCATGTTTCCTCTCTGGTGTGCCGAGCGTCTCACTGAGCATGACTGTGAAGCCGTCCGTTCCTGAACCAAACCTCTGTCTCTTCTGCTCAAACAGTCAGAATCATGACTCCTCCATCATCGTCCCTCCTCTCAGTTTTGCAAAGGACAGTCTGTATCACCCGCTGTTCATCGTCCCTGAGCCCATGGAGCAGCGTGTGTTTGCCACAGAGGTGAGGCTCTAACCAGGAGTTTATCGTCCAATCAGCAGCTGGAAGGAAGCAGGTTTGAACCCTGATGCTCAGAATCAGCTTTATTGGCCAAGATTGTAGCACAAGACAGAAATTTGACTTGACTCACAGACATAATGCATAGAGATAAAAACATTAGTGCAGGGGGGGTCGAACTCAGTCCTGTAGGGCCGGTGTCCTGTAACCTTTAGATGAGCCTCTGCTGAACCACCTGAATAGAATAATGAGGTCATTAAGGCTCTGGAGGAGGTAATGAAGCTGTTTCATTCCAGTGTTTTGTACCTGTGGCTCATCTAAAAACTGCAGGACACCTGGAGTTTGACACCTGTGAATTAGAGGAAATAAAATACAAAGTTGATGGGAAAATGTGTTCATGTTTGTGAATTCACCTTTTATTAGAAAGAATAAAAGAAAGGAAAGTTGTTTGATGTCTGAGTCCTCTGGCTGTTCGGTTTTCACCAGAGAGACGGCCGGGACGTCTGGGTACCTGGGCGGTCCGGGAAGAGATCCGGACCCAATGGTACAATCTGCTGATGTCCTTCAGATGCTTCCACACCGGCTGCCTTTATTTAAAGCGGTGGAGATTTTGTTGGGGACGATGGCGGGTCACTGGACCTCGACACAGACCAGACTGATGAAGAGCTGGATGAAGCAGGCAGACAGGAGGAAACACTGGAGGTTTCCTGGTCTTCTGACGCTGAAACAGGCTGTTACTGTGTTCCTGAGATTTTTACTGCCAGCAGAGGGTCAAAAGGTCAAAGGGGACAGCACAGGAGGTTCTGGTAGTCCATTTGTCTGGCAGTGGGTGAATGTGTTGGAGGTTTCAAACCAGCAGAACGAAGGTCAAAAGGTCAGGTTTCAGGGTCATCAGCCAGTCTGGGGTTGGGCTCCTGCTTCAACCCGACACACCGCCTCACTCAGTTTGTTCCACAGGGCCCGGTTCTGAGGGGCCCGGTTCGGTCCTACAGGGCCGGTTCCATCAACCGTTTCTAACGCAGTCCCTCAAAATATGTACAAAAATCAACACGGCTAATAATCAGAGACTCTTAGCTGCATGAGGGACAGAATCCATCCAGACGGTGTCTCCGTGGGACTCGGTGTCTCCGTGGGACTCGGTGTCTCGGTGGGATTTGGTGTCTCCGTGGGACTCGGTGTCTCGGTGGGATTTGGTGTCTCCGTGGGACTCGGTGTCTCCGTGGGACTCGGTGTCTCCGTGGGACTCGGTGTCTCCGTGGGACTCGGTGGGACTCTTCACTGGAGAGATTCTGTCAGTTAAAATTCCCAGGAATATTAATATTAGTCTAAAAGTTTTCTTTCTTCTCGTTGGTGTTTGGCCACATCTGGACTTTGTCGGACCTGTTGGAACGAGTCGTTGTTGTATCAGTTCTTGTCGGGTCTCGCAGGAAGAATCCAAGATGGCAGCCGAGGTGCTTTGCTGTTGTGTTTTTTTTTTTGTTCCTCCGAAGAGTTTTTAGCGGCGCTAGTGGCTCCCATTTTGTTTTTTACAGTAGACTGACAGGAAGGAGGGCGAGGAGAGGAGGGAAGACATGCGGCAAAGGTCGTCGGGACCGGGAGTCGAACCCGCGACGTCCACGTCGAGGACTAAGGCCTCCAAGCGTGGAGCTCGCTAACCCCCTGCGCCACCACAGCACGCCCCGCTGTTGTGTTTTTAAGAGAAAAGTGGATCAGAAGTGAAATTTCTTGTGTGCAAAAAATCCTGAATAAAGTTGATTCTGATTCTGAGTCCAGGAACAAACCTGCCTTCACAATAAAAGCCCCAGAGATGGTTGATCTTTATTTATTTTAAATATAATGCGACTCGTAGCATCACAGCAGGAATCAGGATGAGTTTATTTGGTTTCATTTCTAACTCCATCGTCTTTCTGAGTTTGGTCTTTGGCTCCTTATTGCAGCTGGTCGACACATTTTATATCTACTGACGGCGGTTCGATTAACTGACCCATCATCTGACCCCTGACCCTCACTGTTAGCTTATGTCTGGGCTGCCGTGAGCGGGTCGGCTCAGTTTGGCTGCAGGTCCGGTCCGGTTAGGGCAGAGAAGAACACGACTCGCTGATGGGACGAAGAAACGTCACTGCTTTCAGGAATCAGGAGACGCAGCAGTGGAGGAATCCGACTCCTGGGCGGAGCTTTGGGTTTAACCTCCGCCTGAATGCGGACCGAACCGAACCACGGCGACCTGCCACACCGTTCAGTGGAAAGAGGATCAGATGTCTCAAAGTAACATCTTTAACGAGGGTTAGGGGATCCGTTCCACCTGCCAGGTTTTCATCGGGTTTCAGCTGAATTTCAGCAGAAGTCTTCTTGAGTCCCGCCGGCCCGGTTCAGGGTCCTGATGCTTCCGGTCCTGATGCTTCAGGCCGTCAACAGGCTCTGCTTCCCAGTAATCGCTCCACTTTTAAAGTTCTTGAGTTCCTTTCTGCTTCCTTTGTGTTTCCTGTCAGAACTTTCTCCGTCTGTAAAGGATTTTATTTTTTGCTACCTTTCCTCTGCAGCTGTTCAGGCTTGCAGCTCTGGATGTTTATGTTCACTTCCATGAGCGCCACACGGCGGAAAGTGTCTGAAAACTGATCATGTTTCGTCTTCGGTGCCAAACTCAGGCAGCAAAGCGAAACAACGGACAGAAAAACAAAAGGAGCCACTTAAAATTCCTGCTGCAACATCTTCAGCTTGAGTTCAGTGAAAATTAAACTGCAGTTACAGGCAGACCAGCAGAAATCTGTCTTCATTACTTCACCTGAAAAAAGGCTGAAAAGCTCATCAGAACCCGTCCTTGGTTCTGATGAGCTGGACCACAGACGGATCTGAAAGTTGCAGGACGGAGTTGCCTGATGTTTGGTCGTTGCAGTGAAATGATTTTGTCCTTTTTATGTTTCCAACAATCAGCCAGTCAGGAACTTTGAAAAAATGTTTTGATGATTTAAATTTTTCCACTGCAGATAAAAAGTCAAATGTATTTATGTGATGACATCATTGGTTTCTCGGTTCAGCTTGTTGAATATTAATGAAGCTGTTAGCATCAGGATGCTCAGTCTGTCGTAACTCTTCCAATGATCTCCGTCTCTGGGTGCCGAGAGTTTTCATGAATAATTCAGATAATAATAAAGCAATAAAATTTCATGTATAGTTTAAACAAATCACCTTTAATTTACTCAACATGTTATTTTATGCTCCCATTTCCATGAACTAACTATCCTTATGAAATAAAAACATTTCCTTCCAGGAGATTTTGAAATCAGCAGGTAACAACGATCCGGTTTCTATCAGTAGATTTAGCAGATCTAAGACTCGAATATCTATAAATATGTGGATATTTGGGGTTTTCTCCTGATCGTTCTGCTGATACATGTCAGCAGAACAGAACTTTTATAGGTTGTTACAAGAACAGCAGTGATTATGTTACTGACCTGATTAGACAGCAGGTAAGTGTTCAAACTTCTCCTGTTCAATCCAAACTGCTTGTTCCTTTCTGCTGCTTTCATGAACAAAATGAAAACCCCGTCCGATCTGTGACCGGCCACAACAAAACCAGGAACAAGTGAGACCCGCGTATGGAGACCTCAACCCTCGTGGTGCTGGTCGCAGGTTTGATTCCCGGCCTGGCGACATTTGCCGCGTCTCTTCCCGTCTCTCATTACCCTCTTTCCTGTCAAACTACTTTCAAATAAAAGCCACAAAATCTTAAAAAAAAAACAATCAAAAATGATATGTTTCCACAGCCTCCATTCAGACATGCAGCCACTGAACTGAAACTGCTAACAAAAGCGTCTAAAAAGCCAGTAAAGCCCGGTTAGTTAATCAGCTCAAGGTTTCAGCATTTCCCAAATCTTAAATGCTGCTTCAGATTTACTCTGTCCAGTAAATTCAAACAGTTTAACATTTGAAACCTCTGAGCTCCTCTCAAAGGCATGGACAGCTTTAATTATTATCTCAACTTGAAATCATAAATAAACAACAAAGCTCAGTATTTTCTCATGAATCCATGTTTTTTCTGTTTTCTGTTCCTGGTTTTGTTCCACATAATGTCCAACTGAATGTGGAAACTTTTCAGACTCTTTAGGTTGAAGATGAGACCATCATCAGCGTAGAGCCTGATGCTTTGCTCTGGATCACAGAACAAACCCGCTTCCACTCCCTGTTAACCTCACTTCGGTTCTGCTAAATACTTTATAAGTATCTGGTTACTGGAGGAACCGCTCCTGGGTCCGACCCGACCCATCGATACCACCAGCAGCTGTCAGGAAATGTGCAGAACCTCTTGGGTTCTTTTCTAGTTTCTATTCTAAGAATGCCACATTAATCTAGATTAGCATAAAGTTTCCTCAAACTAAAGTTAATAATTTGTTTATTAACTTTAACTTCTGTATTTTAGATTTGAGGGTGAAAAGGTCATCCTGTACGCTGATGACTAACTGCTGTTTCTGTGTCTTGTTCTCAGGTATAGGCTTGAACAAGTTTTCAGGCCACCAGCGGAGGAGCTTTCATCCTGAAACGTTTCTGTCCTGGACAGAACAGCCAGAGGATCCATTCTACACACAAGTTTTTATTTAATATTTATTGCTGCTGCTGCTGCTCAGTGGAAGCAAGCAAACACCACAAAAACTCATTCTGCTTCAATAGTGACCATGTTGGGATGACAGACAGAAGATAAACCAAATGTCCCGCATCATTTATCTTTGTATACTTTTAAATCCCCATTGAACTTTTTTATATGAATAAAAATATGAATTGTCCTTCAATCAGAAAATGCTGTTTGACAAGAGCAATCAAAAATCCTCTGCCTGATGCTGCAGGAACTGAAACTTTCTGTGAACCATCTGGACTTTGTGCCTAAAAGCTGCAGAGTTTTTAATGACTCTGAATATTTTTCTGATTATTTTGTCTTGTTGCTTTCTTCTGGAATCAGTCATGATGCAGCGGCCTGCTGGGAAAACCCAACGCCGACTGTCAGTCACCGTCCAATCCAGAAAACCTGGATGTGCCTCGTTGAAAAAAGCAGCTGCAGGATGTGAAACAGGATGAACTGCTGTGTTTTTCAGGTTGCTCCAGCAGACCAGAGCAGGTTTTCTTTTTCAAACTCTACCAGGTTGAAAAATCTCTGAAGTCATGAACAGATCATGGAAGAACTGCTGATGATATTAAGATGTGATATAAACTGTGTTGAGCTCAGTTTTGTCCTCCAGGACTTTCCCAGCCTCCCTGCTGCAGGCAGACAGTCAATACGCTTCAGTGTCTTTTATATTCAGTGTATTTTTCTAAATACTCCATATGAAACCAAAAAGATGTCTCTCCGGTGTTATTTTAAAAACAATGCGATGTCTACATATCATCCAGAGGACAGTTTTCATACTTAATTTTGTCTGCTGTAAATAATTTTGTAATTTTGGAAGAGAATTGTATATATGTTCTTGCTAATGTTTCAGTCAGAATCAAGAAATATATATTTTTCAGAAACGAATCATAAAATATTTGTGTGTGTTGTTTTTATTGCAGTTTTCCTCAGGAAACTGAAAATCTGAATCATCCGAGCTGCGACTAAAACACGGAACTGGATTATATTCCGGATTCACATGAAACCATTTTTCCAGATCAGTTCATGTTTTTCTTAGATCTGTTACTAAAATAACCATGCTAGAAGCAGAAGTTTTATTAATCACTTATTAACTGAGATGTATAAACAGTATAATAATAATAATGATCATTATTCTGCTGGTTTAGCCCTCAGCATCATAGGTCCTACTCCGTACCAAACTGTGGGTGTTTGGAGCTTCAGCAGCTCTGTTTCATCAGACCAGACCGCCCTGGCCTAGTTAAAGTCCCAGCAGCTGGGAGGCCTCTGTGTGTCGCATCATATTTCTACCCAGTGGAAACAAGAAGTCATAAATTACAAATTAGAAACTAACAGAAAACATGAATTATTGACGGACTGTGTTTACATTTATTAAAATAATTTTTTTTTAAACATTTTAATCACCGATTCCATCCATCCATCCATCCATCGTCTTCCACTTATCCAGGTCGGGTCCAGGTCAGCCACTTCTTCCAGCTCCTCCGGGGGAATCCCAAGGCGTTCCCAGGCAAGCTGGGAGACATAGTCCCTCCAGCGTGTCCTGGGTCTTCCCCGGGGCCTCCTCCCGGTGGGACGTGCCCGGAACACCTCACC
>CAEFZY010024494.1:0-31930 GCA_903066815.1 Brachyrhaphis roseni | reverse complement strand
CTAAGGGAGGAACTGGAGAGGGCCTGGAAGGTGAAGACCACAGTGGTGCCTGTGGTCATCGGGACCCTCGGGGCAGTCACCCCCAACTATAGCTATAAGTTTAATTTAAATTTTTTTTTTTTCTTGTTTACAGCCCCTAATGAAGCTCTGATAGACTATTGGCAGTTCTGTATAAATCAGATTTTTGTTTTTTGAGCACAAATAAACATTTCAACTTTAAAACGTTAGTATTCATTGTGGACTGTGAGAAACTCTTAACCTTCTCATAAAACTGTAATAAGTGTGTCAAATTCAGTCTCACATAGTTTATCTTTTGTTTATTGTAAGTTGTTCCTAATATTGCAGCAGCTATCTGCCTTCTTCTCAACGTAGAGATCTAATCTGATATTATTAGCTTTGTTTTCTGCTCTGCATTGGATGCAGTGTTGGCTTTCCTCCCTCGTATTGTGTAGGTGTATATAAAAACATGGCACTGATAAAGGGAATCCGAAATGAGAGATGTTGATATGCCTAAGTAATCTCACACTTCATCTCTATTGAATGATTTCAGACATGCACTAGTACACAAACACACACGCAAAGGAGTGTAGTGGCTAGATTGTGCAGCTTGGCGAAGATTGCATGTTGCTTTGAGTGGGAGGAGTGTGGAGTGATCCCCTCAGCTCTGTGGCAGGTCCTGTCATTGGAAAGAACAGTATCACTCTGCATTTACATTGATCCTTATTAGAGCTGGGGATTAAGTCCTTGCTGAGTGTGATTTAGCTGTAGCTTGAGCGCCTAGAAGTTTCACATAAGACATATGACACGAGCATAAACACACACACAAATGGTTCCTCAGAGCACTATATATATATATATATATATAGACCTTTTTAAGTGCAACTTAAAAATGGCCTACATATTTTTTTTCTCCATGTTTCTCGTTGTGATTAAGTTCACTGTAACTGCAGCATTTGCTGTTTTGAGTGATGAACTACAGCAGCAGAGTTGTCTGCTACAGGTTCCTACAATTTTCTGCTCTAATTAAGCTTCAGACTGGCTCCATCAGTTACCTGTTATTATTAGCCACATTAGCCTCCAATGCCTGTACAACTAAACAGAAGATTAATGGAGAGGAGGTTCACCAGGTTGTTTTCATTGCTTCACTATTTATGTTGGATTATTAACATTTTCCTGCATTAATTCATATCATGTTGCATGGTGCAAAACTGCACACCTGGGAAGTGTATCTGGGCTGGGAAGCTCAGATCGACAGCACACAATCATTGGGCTGTTCTTTTCCAATATTCTGTTTCTAATATTGAAACAGATAGCATTAGTGCACATCATCCAAGAAGCTTGCTAATTCTCTGATGCACATGCAGGAGCTTGACGGACCTTTTAAAGTTGCACTCAAACATCAAGTGTATTAACATTAGTGCACCTCGTACTTAGTATCTTTCAGCATTTAATTTATTTTCTTTCTGGCTTGTTGGGGGAGCACTTCCAAACCACAATTTGTGTTCTCCTTATCAGTTAAAGAGGGTCATTTTTTTCTTTTTTCTTTTCTAGATGTACTCGTCATGTTAGCACCAGTTCCAGAAAACCCTGGAACCTACCAGGCCACAAGCCGATCATAAACTCCACGGTCCAATGTTACTGAAAACTATGGCAGCTTTCAAAAGCAATTCAATATACAAACTTCTGAGTATGGTAGTGGTAGCATAAATCTGTAAATGATAGTCTAATGTTGAAGGACTAACTCAATCAATTCATAAGTCACCTGAAATTAACAACCAAATGGTTCAAATATGGAGACAATTGGGCCAAAAATTATTTGACATTTGTGGTAATAATTAATGTGTTGATATCTGTGTTTACATGGAAACATAAGCACTAGCACAAAGACAAAAAATTGTAAACTTAGAAAGGGAAAACAAACAAACCCATGAATACAGCCTGAAGCACATTCATTAAAAATTCTTGCACACTCTGAAATAGCAGCAAGGGGCAAAAAAGCAATGACTTTTATGCAACACATTTAAAGAAACTTGGGTTTGTGCGTGAACAATTTCTTGCAAATAGCAGGCCACATCTTATTTGCTATGTTTTAAAAAACAAGGATGGAGCTGTGTCATTTATGCAGAGCACATGTGCTACAAAAATGCCCATAAATGTGCCTTTTGCACTGATAAAGACAGGTTTATGCATTGCTTTTTCTGTATTCGGACTGGAAACTTAAATCATATGAATTCATACATACTTTAACTTGCATCACAAAAACATGGAGAGATAGAAAGGAGACTGAAGAAGAGAGGGTGAATATCATTTGTTGGGCGTCTCACATTGTGTATTCTTCTGAGAATGGGGAGATACAAATCAGGGTGTACTTCTGTTCTGACATGGACGAAAAGCCGCAGAGCACAGATAGGGAGGGGACCTGTGTAGGGACAGAAGAGGGGATGGAACAAGGCAAGAGAGAATGTTGGAGAGATACAAATCAGGACCTGGAAGCAACACTCCTGAGTCCTGTCATAGATGAGAGGCGAGGTGATAAGGAGAACGAGCAAAGGACAGACCGAGGAGGCCATGGAAATGGAGAGGTAAAGAAAGGGCAACATGAGGCATTTTACTACTTGTACAAATGGAGTTCTGGGTGAAAGTATCAGTCTGAGAGAAATGTCATAGCCACCACAGTTAGTTTATTATGGAGGCAACGCCAGATTAGCAAAAACACATTTAGTTTTCCCAATCTTCCTTTGCATAATGAAAACCAATGATGCTGTAGTTATCAGCCTTCCATGATTGTACATTTTCTACACAAAATCATTTACAGTTAAGAAGGCCGGTCTGCGTCTTGTATGAGTGAAGAGAATTTGACTTTAAAAATGAGTTTAAATGCGATTAATGTAAAATTATTCAACCCTGACGAATTCTGTCTAAGTCGCTATAAGGTTTTTATGGAAACATTCCAAATTACTGGAAATGATACACTACATGTAAAAAGGAGCTGTGGAATTATCCTTTACGTTTTAGTACTTATTTAATGCATACCACTGGCGCCTTGCATTGTTCTTGCCTTTAAAAACCACACGAGATACATATACATTTGCTCAGCTCACAATCTTTGCATTCTTTTTTGATAATTAATTAGAAATCATAGCTTCTTGTTCAGTATTTTAGCACTTAGTTCTCTATGAGGATGTTAATCAAAATGACAAGGCATCATTTACTCATAATGTGTAGTTTATATTTTATGCAGTGCTTTGCAAATGATTATACCAATGACTCATATGTGCACTTTATGTAATTGAAAAAAAAAAAAATTACTAAAAAATCTTGTGTGTATTTGTACTAGGTTTAATAGTGTTGAATTACCACAGGTGCAATATGTGGATAGCGATTCCATTCTCTTTACAGGTTTTGTCACAAATATTTACTCTAAAATGCATTTCATAATGGATTTCATTTTGAACCAACATTTCAACAGAGGAACTATGTAAATATTGCTTTTATTTGCACAGACGCTCTCACAAAGAATCAGCTCTGTCGGGTATCACCCTTCACATCTCGTTGCTGTTATTCCCATCCTGTTGCCCAGGAGACCGGTGGCATGTAGCTACAGGTGGGTGTGGAGGTAGGTGTTGACGCCTTCCTGCTTCCCATCAAAGCCCAAAGTCTCAAGATTACATGCTGACTTCAAACAAAAGATCCATCCACAATTTTGTCACACAGATTTGTCATACAGAATATGACTGTAGCATTGTGTCTCTCTCTCGGTTCCTGTTAGTTAGTCACCCCTCTTCTCTTGGTGCCTTCCTCTCCGTCTCTCCCCTGTGTGTTGAACATGATTATGTTACTAAGCAGAAGTCTCCTATCAGAATATTCATTGGTCGAGCTCATCTTCGAGAGGGTATTGCATAACCACTTCCCCCTCTAATCTCAGCACTGACTTGGTTGGATCACAAGATAAACACAAGTTAAGTTAAAGCTGAAAACTTTTCCCAGAGTTCACCACTCACACTTATTTTCCTGGCGTCTTCTGCTAGAATTTCGGCACTTTGCTTGAAATGGGGAGCAGATAGAAGTAGAAAACAAGATATGCAGATACGCTTACGAGATTCAAAACATTGAGTGTGCAGTGAAAAGAATTTACTGAGTGACGAATGAACGCTTGAGCATCGTCTTTGCTTGAATCAACATCTTTTTTTTTTAATGTTGGATAAACTTGTGCATATTGTGGTAGTGCATGAGAGTGAACTTACACTCAAAAGTTCCAAAAAATGTAAAGAAAGAATGTCTCCTTTTTTATTTTGGGACTTCTGGAGCCTCACAAGGTGGAAGCAGTAAGACACTAGGATGTGTGAATTTGTTGAGACCACTGACAAAGATGCACAAATGTGTTCAAAATAAAATTGTGTTTTATTCCTGCAGTCTGGAAACAGTTTTAGTTTTGCATGTTTATTCATTGTGAGGTAGAAAACCCCATGTCAGGGGATAGTTTTAACAAAATGACTGATGCACTTGCTGGACACATTTTCCTTGACACCACACACAGTGAGGTAAAAAAAAAAAATCAATATTTTACTTGTAAATCGATCTTTAATAACTTTAATCTCATATGATTGGAGAGCATATATTCCAATTGAGATTTCTAAAGGGGTAAGTACAGTTTTCAAAGTATAAATCAGCATTTAGCAGATTTTGGGATAGTATGGATTGAGATGGTAGAGAGCATCTAGATCACTGAGAGCAGGGTTACCAAATTATTATAGCAAGTGGTATTTTTTTTAACAATGGGGATTTTTCCCCTTAATGTACTGTAGCTAAGTTTGTTTTTGGTAACTTTTGAAGATGAAATAATGCTACAATATTTGAGTACGTTTAAACATATTTTGATTGATGGCAGTAAATGTGGTTGTACATTTAATTTGTGAACAATTGGTCCATTTTTCAATCATGCAAAGATATTTGTTTTACAGGTCTTACTGAAGTTTTCTCAGCATCACAGTAAATGTTTTGTCATTGTGAATATGTGCATCAGGTGTGAGATATAAAAGGAAGAAGGTAATAACGTTTGAAGCCGCCAGCACTGAACATAAAAAGCTAGAGGTGTAAGCCGCATCAAATAGACTGCTGCATCAAAGCAACCCCATATAGTAGGTTATGCCTGGTGTAACTCGGGGGCGAACGACTTCAAACATACACCAACCAAGAAACCAAAGCAGTTTCATCTGTAAAGAAATATTTGTCGTTAAATATGTGTTTTGTGTGTTGGGCTTGAATGAACGTTTCATAAACATTTCCCAGGAAATTGGTTGAAAAGCATACTCATTTTCAGAACAATGTCCCACAAATAAATTCCTTCATGTTTTCATGTTACCCCTTCACAATCTAGCTGTAAGTTTGGCGTATTTTTCTCTGTACCAGATGTGATGCCTGATTTTCACTTTTTTTGGTTGCTTTTATTTTTTTTTTGCTCTGTCCTTTGCATCATCTCTACTACTACTACAAAACAAAAACAACAAGAAAAAAACAACTAAGTAGTGCACACAGACAATGGGAATGCTATTAGGTGTTGTGTAATTTGGTACCTTTCACATGCACATATCAAGTTGGAATAACTTTCTTTACCCTAAAGGCTACTGGCTAGAGTCTTCTATAAAACCAATCAAACTAGCTTAACATAGTTGTTGCATAACAAAACATCACACTCCCTCTCTGAGTTTAGCGGGAATGCTTCTGACTGATGTGACTGGCCAGATTTTCAATTGAAATTTGGCGACAGGCAGCATGGGACTTGGCCTAATCAGAGAAGAGGTGGCAAGGAAAGACAAATAAAGAATAAGAAGGTAAGAAAAAGTAAAGGCAAAATCAACAAACTTATCTTTTCCCTGCCTTCTTGTTATTATTTGTCCTCCCCACCTTCACATCATCTTCCACTCTTTGAGTCCACATCATGTTCTCCTCCTATTAGGTAAATTCCAGTGTTGGCTGTTATCGAATTTTAGTTGAAAATCCGGCCAAACACTAAAGGAGAGTGAGTACAATTTTCTGCTGTATGGATTGGTGCAGAGAGCATGTTTTACTCCCTCCTTGCCACGCTGCATTCATAGGCCTACAAATAAACAGAAATGTGGCCAAGATCAGATCTATACGTGCTCTCGATTAATATATGCACTGTTGTGATTTCTTATGCTCCTCTGGTGTTTGGCAGGGATGGGACGCCGCAATTGTAACAATTTGTTCTAGGTTCTCCATTTGTGGCTTGGTATAGCATGGCTTAGAGGCAGTCACGGTCACTCTGACTTGACTAATTAAGATTGAACTTGTTTCAGTCAAATGTCCTGTGAAGTCTTCAACCTCAATAATCACAATGCACAATGTGAATTTTTCTACTTTATTGTGGTTTTAAAAATATGTTTTGCAAATCCCTATTGTATAAATCCATACTTAATTACCAAACTTTGTTTTATTGTCAGTGTTTGAGTTAAAAAGAAAATGGTGAATAGCATCCTCCATTCAGGGTTTGTCTTACTTAAGTTTGAGTGCTTCAAATATTCTTACATGCAAAAGTAATTTTACAGTTGTTTTTTTTGTGTGTGTTTTGGTCAGAACTGCAGAAGATAAAGACATCCTTGTTCAATCCACTGTTTTTTCTTTTTCTTATTCTCTCCTTCTTTCCCCTCCTTGTTGGAGCCTTTTGAAAAATAATAGGTTTGCTCTGGGAGTGCTATTGATCTGGTTGTACCAGGCTCAGGAAAAAAGTGAGCTTCATCTTCTCCAAAATACAGACCAAAGAGAGAAAGATTGGCCATGTTTTAAAGGTCCTTTCACAAGCAGTTTATGGATGCTTTACTTTTTCTGCCCCTTTGTGCTCCTTGTAGTTGTTCACTTGGTTCTGGGCTTTTCTTATTAATGCTGTTTCTATTTCAGTACAAGGTCCTTGCGTTCACGCCAAACAATTTCTCTCTGCTCTGTCTTATCATATCACTCACTCAGTTCTGCAGCTGGTTACGATGAGTCTGGATTGTAAGTCAGACACCAAGTACTTCCCAGCTTTCACCCACACACTTGCATGCTGATCTGGCTGCCCTTCTGACCCAAGTTTCAGAGAGTCTGGGTGTTGATGTGAACAAAAAGATAGGCGCAGACAGAAATGTGGGGGGCAGGGGGGCGTATATGTTCACAAACCTACAGGGTGGTGCTTGTGACTCTGAAGCAGTGGTTTGCCTTGGGCACTCCTACCGGCTACTGATGTAAGTTTGAGCCAAGTGGCTGGCCTTTCATGTTGCTCAGAGTGTGACCATCCATGTCAAATGTTTGCAGGCATGCAGGTGGAAAGTGAAATGATAAACTTATTAACTCACCTTCAGGCATGTACAGAAAAAAAAACTGTTGCAAAAAATTTGTTTATTTTGGAGTACAACAGTGAAACTAACCAAACTAGCAGTGTTAATGCATGAACACTGCATGAACAAATGAGTAAAAGGCATGTCGGAACAGGACAAGTTCTCTCATGTTTGGTTATTAGAGATGTTATTTTATTGCTGATAGTTTGTTTAAAAGTGTCCAGATGGAAAAACACATGTATGTGTAAAATCACATGCGATGAACACTTCACATTGTTACAAGTGAGATATATTGAAGCTGTCTAAAACTCAAGATTTGCACACGGGACATTTGGTTTTGGAAGAATTTCAATATTATGTATCAACATGAAAAACATTGATCTCTGGAAGAGTCAGAAAGTAAAATTAATTTCAATAGAACCATTAACAGATATCACAATACAATGGGGTTTATTATTAAAACAATAAACCTCTTTGAAATATATTCTAGCATATGAAAAATGTATTTTACAGTAACTTTAATTTTTTTTTTTTTTTATCTTCCACATTTGGAATGTTTCCCAAATTTGCTTCAATAATTGAAATTATATTGTGTAGTAATGTGAAACAACGTACTTGCAAAAAATTGTATATTCAGTTGCTTGAAGAAATGTTTTTAAATATGGAAATTACATTAAATGGTAACATTTGAAATGGATAAGAAACTTTTAACATGTAGATTGTTTTCTCTCTTGATGAAATGACATTGTTTTGTAAAAAGTGAGCAAACTTTGTTTTTACATAAACATTTTAGTAGGTACTGTAAAAGACATGGGGAAGCCACATTAAAGGCTTCCCTGATGATTTTTTTTTTTCTCATGTGGAAATTTTCCAACATGTGAACCACAGATTTTCACATGTAGTTTTTGGTGTTACGAATATGTGGCCATATATTTCTCCTACTTAACGTTTCTTCCAATGGGGTGAAAAACATGAGCATCATGTATTTTCACCATACGTTATGATTTTGAATTAATGTTTACTTGGGCGGTTTTGCAAAATCTACTAGGAATAAGGAAAACCTCTTGCTGTCTGAGAGAGGTAGCCCCCTTCTTCTGTAAGCAACCGCCTGCGTCATCACTCTGATTAAATTGCATAAGAGGAAAAATTTGGCCTCATTTGCATCCCCTGGGAAAGAAAAAACACACTGAGCGGGCTGGTGGGAGAGAACGGGGGGGAGAACACACAACAAGGTGTCCTTGTGATCACATTGCAGTACTTTGAAGGTGTTTTGCTTTTGATTTTACTTTTCTTCAAGACATAAAAAAGCTTAGTCTGTGTAAAAGAAAATGAAGGGCAGAGGAAGAGAGGGTACTAGAGAAACTGTGCTCTATAAATACACTGTTCCCTGCAGCCTCATTGTGGCAGGGTTGACTGCAGACTTAAGTTTGTTCACAGTTAACCTGCAGGGTTTTCTCAAGCTGTAAGCTGAGGTTGGTCTGTTTTTGCACAATAAACATGGTGAAAGGCATCTGCTTCCATGGACAGCTACTCTAGAAAGTCATCAGCTCAGCTTTGCATCTGTTCAGTTTTTACACTATCCAAAGTATGAAACTATGCACAAGTTTAACTTTCATGAAGTGCATATAGTGGCACCTGCGTGCCTCCTCCTGGTGCTTTTTACTCCCCGCTATGCAGCTTCACATGGAGATGTGTGGGGCTTGTTCTGTGTTCTTGAAGGAACCCGCATGTTTGCCATCTCTGGGGCTGCTTTCTTTCACGATGACTCAGTCGTTTATACTGAGGCTTGAAAAAGTACCAAGAAACTGAGGTTTTTGAGATTTAATTTGTTCACTTTTAACACATTTGTAATAGGTGGTTAACATGTTCATTCTTCTGTTTCTTATCAACCCATAAATGCAATGGGAAAACTCCCAAACTCCACTGAACGGCCCCAGATGAGACTTGAAAGTTATTGCAGCGCGGATGATTAGCGCAAAATGATTCATACAGTCTCCTGTTGTAGCCATTTGGGTGTGTCTAAACATTTGCTTTCCTCAAGCTTCGCCTTTTCCACACTACTCCTCCTTGAAGATGCAGACTCCAAGCCGAGCTTCTGTGTAGCTGCCCTGCTCAGCTCCTTCAAACTAGCAGCAGCAGGAATTAGCAAGCACCTGGTGGAATTACGCATCTGCTGAGCTCAAAATAAGCTTGAAACACTGGTAAAATCCTTGTTAAGGACTTAATGGTGAAATGTTGTGATGGCGTGCTGAAAGCAGAGTGTTAGAGTGGGAGTTCTTTAAAAAGACAGAGACCCAATTTTAAGGTCTTAATTTGCAAAGTCAAATCTTTTTTAAATCATGTTTGATATATGCAGCATTTATATAACTGTGCTATAATATGGAACTATGATCCTTGAAATATACACGACACGTCCCCTTCAGTGACATTTTTCTGTTTTTTAGCAAGTGGATGTATGTGGACATCTGAGCGCTGCTGGAAGAGCAGGTCATGTAATACAGACAAATGGGAAGCCTCAGTAGCCTTTCCTTTTGATTTGATTAAGAAAATAATCACACGTCTACCTGAGGCTTTGGCTGACACAAACAATAGACAGGCAGAAATTGAGTTTCCTTTCTGGCGTGGAAAAAAAAAAATCTAAAATTTGATTTAGAAATCCAACTGATACCTTGGATCAAAAGAAACCTGATAACTCATTGATGATATTTCAGCTTGAATTTTGAGACCTCATCTTTAAGCCTGCTTTACTTGTACTTAAAGTCACTGGCATTGGTCTTAGAATACAGATTGACTGATTTCTTACAGATGTGTGATTTTGATGAAGTGGATGCAAACTGCTTGAAATTCACCTTCAACGAAAAGAAGGGCAAAACATGTGAGAGAGGCAAATAATAGAGAAAATTAATGTGGTATGTTAACGCGTGCTATGAATGGTAAACACCTTTAAAAAAAAAACCACAAGAGCCAACATAAAGAATAAGGATAAGTTTCCTTTCTTGAAAATCCTAATATTTGTGGACATCAGTCCTCTGAGGACTCGCATATACAGATTAAACACCATTAGGACAAAATGGAATTCGATAGTTAACTCAGTTTCTAACGAGCTGATAATGGAAGCAGTGATAGTGAATGTCTGCAGTGATCAAGAAACTGCAGCTGCAGTAAAATGTAGATGTTTAAAGTGTATTACTGACTCTTTATACAATGCCAAACAATTTAATGTTGCTGATTAATGTCTTTTGCATTTCTCTTTCTTTTCACCGTTTTCAGACTTACCCATCCTGTTCTCTCGGCCCATAAATGTAAAATAAACAAAATGTAAGTGAAAATGTGAAACGATAAAGTGAGGCTGATGTAACAGGTGAGAGAGGAGATGAGGAGGGGATAGGAAATTATAAAACTGAGCTGGTCCATTAAAAAAATGCTTATGTAAATGTTTGAATTTCAAAGGTGCTGCTGCTGATGTTCTGCACACTACACCCCCACCCAGCTCCTTCTCTTAGCCAATCATCATAGCACTCTGCTGTATTTGGGTCATGGCAACGTGTTGCTGCTGTCTCCACTGGCAGATACATTGTGCTGTAATCTCCCCAAAAAAATAGGCTGGGGGGAAACGAATGTGGAAGAGAGGGACTCACATAAATTTAAACCTGTTTTTTTTTTTTTTTTTTTTTTTTGTAATTTTATTTTTGAAAAGCTGTGGCTTTAAAGCAGTTTTGTTTCTATTTATCTATCAATCCACCCTTTCTCTGTGAGCTAAGGGCTTACACGTAGAGTCATGGGACTCCCACTTACCCACCAACCTCTGTCCCTTCCCCACTCGTATTCATAAATTAATTCACACTGTGCCCATGTCATCAATAAAATCCTCTTAAAACTCGTACGCCTAAATTGGATCTGAAAATCACTGGTGTTTAAGGGGGAACGTCTGAGCCATTGATTTTTCTTACTGTTCGGCAACCCTGCTGATAGTTAATGGATGATCCGTGGGGAGAGGGAATGATGGAGGGAGACATGGTGAGATAAAGATCAAGGAGAGGGGAAAGAGTCAGATGCATGGCAGCAGAGATGAAACAATTTTTTGGGGGGATTTGGAGACGGAAATAAATGATTGAGACAGAAAAAGACATCTAGTTTAACCTTCAAATGTGTTGAAGTACTTAAGCCAAATGAAGTGGATGGAAATGCAAGCAGGTGTGACAAAACCATAAATTTTATATATATGTATATATATATATATTTGTTTGTTTGTTTGTTTTTTTACAATATGTGCCCATGTTTAATGGAAACTTATAAAAACCTGCACCATTTAGGGATAAGATGCAATAATTCATGGGGCCTGAACAATTTAAAATCAAATTTTCAATGTGATTAAACTCTTGTTTCTTTCAGAGGTCCAGAAGTACAATAATTAATCAATTTATTTTACATTTTAGTTATTTTAAATGTAAAAACTTTAAATGTAAAAACTGAAAGACTGAGGCTGTTTACCTATAGTAAAGGAAGTTGTCACTTTCCACTGTTAATTCTTGCTTTCTCAGGAAGATACATTTCTACAAACTCAAGGACTGCATGAAAACAACTGTTGTTTAAGTTGACTTTAACACAGAAGTGAGTACAAACATTTTATAAACTCTTGTATAAACTAAAAGGAGTACAGCCACACTTTAATGGAAAACTACTTTGCAGAATTGTTGATACTACATGTAACACTTTAGAGATTTGGTCTTCTATAACTCCAGTGTGGTTTTAGCTTTCTAAATTGTCTACATTGTTTTTTTTTTTTTACATTAATCATAATGTACAAAACTGATATTGTGGACTTGAGTTTGTAATGAAGGTATTACTTTATGGTTAGATAAAGTTTTGCAGTAAGGCTTGGATTTAAAATAAAAGGTCTATGTCAAGTGAAACAGTTTCTGAAGATGCCACAAAACCTACCCTTTTTAACTTTTGTTTTAAAACATTTTTTCATCTACTTGCAATGACAATCTATTATAGTCTTAGATTAACTTTAAACATCAACTATATTGTCAGACTACCCTACATTTTGTCTGTTTGAAGTGGGAAAGCTGCTAAATCAGAATGACATGACATATTTTGGTGGCACAGTATTTCACATCACTGAATCCCAACTGCTAATACACCTCATGATTTCATATATAATTTAAATGCATTACACAATCTTGATGACTTGCTTTGATTTTGCCATAAAAGCCCAGAAATATCTGCTGTATGTCACCTGTTATTTTGTCCCGTTGTGCAATTTATGTAATTATTACTCGATCAGACTGACACAAAGGAAGACGGCAGACAGATTTAATTTTTTTAGTGCACACTGCTGCTGTATGGATCCTCATACTTATGAATAGGACTATGAGTCAGCTCACAGTGGTATCTGTCTAACTTGTCTGCCTGGTCTTCATTTAGATACTATGTGTTGAGCCAGAAAATAACGTCCCCCCCGAAGACATCTTCATGCAGTTTATTATACATCAGTCTCATAACGACTTGGATCTCTCCATCTCTTTTCCTTTCCATTTGTGCCCCGTCTCTCCATCCGCTTCTCCTCCCCGCTCTGTTCTGCTCCCACTCTCTCAGCGCTCAGTGTTAACAGTCGGTCTCTTGCCTATTGTTTTGTTGTTTTATTCTTTTATACCTCTTCTTTACAGCTCCCTCCCAGTCTGTCTGTCTTGCTCTTTCTCTCTGGTAGCTGATGTGGGATGTTGAGACCACATCACATTTTTTCTTGCATCATTGGTATCTGGTGGCAGTGATAATGATGGCAAGGAGGAGGGATGGAATGGGTAGGAAGAGGAAAGAGGCGGGATGGAGTAGAGTTTCACAGCGGGTGCCAATGACTGCATTAGGCTGCTCTTGTACATAACTAAAGCTCTGACGAGTGATATTGTCATTTGTAATATGTAATGTGCTGCTTTGTGCCTTCTCCCACACACATTGGAATTTGGATCTGAGTTTTAGCGCAGTTTAATGGTGGCTAATTGTCTTTAGGTGTGTTCATAATGAATTGTATTGCCTTGTAAATGTATTCACGGCCATTTCCGTATTTTAAGCCTGATAACTTACCAAATCGTGTCTAAGCTTGCTGTTAGCACTTGGTAATTGTGATTTTGTGAAATTTACTTGATCATAAATTTGATGAAAAATGAAACACTTGAAACTAGTTTATTCTGTAAATGTTTCAGAATACCATTGTTAATATTATTTTCAAAATTTTTTCTCTTTTTCCAACCTTCCCTTGGTGGACTGAAACTGCTTGAACGTGAACACTTCCTGTTCTCAATGTACTCCTTTACTCAACTCCAGGTAAGGCAAAACAAGATGTTTTACCTATAGCAGGAAAATGCACAAGCACATCCATATTTTCAAAATATTTCACCAACACAGATTACATTTTTTCAAAATACTAGCTATGTTAATCAATGCACAGATATATTTGTGTATGTATATGCAGTCAAAATGTATTATTTATGGCAATGCATGCACAAAAAATGTGGATTTAATTCTGAAACCAATTAAGTCAAGTTCTCTCACTGAAGCTACAGTAGGAGGGCTGATCTACAGTATTTTATATGGCACCTCTCATTTTTTTAATCACTGCCTTATCATGCAAGCTCAAATTTCCCAGGCAAGATTTTTGAAGCCCTTCTGGGGTTCACAGCAGAAACACATGGAGTGTAGATTGATGACTCTTTCAAAAGTCATCTTGGTTGTAAAAAGTTTGCCTCTGTGTAATTCAGTTTCTTCCAGAAAGGACAGGGTTAGGTATTAAACAATGACTTCTGGTCCATGCACATTGTGAAGGTCCATCAAGGCTCTGGATGTGTGAGACTGGTCCTTTACCCTTTCATAACTGTTGTAATAAACAGGAATTCAGTGTGCTAAACAAGAAATGCTTAGTCTGATGTAATGTCAGTATTAGGTGTATTTTTATGCAGTATATGTAAATATTATCTTCATCCTGAAGGGACATATTTCCTCTAAAAGGAAACAAGTATTCTGATCTTTAAATTTCTACTTTTTTGTCAAATTAAATATTTGATGTGGAATGTCTTTCTGCTCTTCTTTTCTTCTAATGAATGAATCCTCGTCTCTCCTCATCATTTTCAGCTCTCTTTAGATCCTCACTTTGACTCTGTAACCTCCCTCCACCTAAACCAACTGAGTCAAAAGCTTCTACTGTCTACATCTTTTTGACAGCCAGTCCTCTTACTGGATGACCTGGCTTCAGCTCTTAGATCGCTGATGCTTTTACAGACCTGAAAGTTTACTGCAGAGCTCTCATCTGTTGCTTGACCTAGCTTTAGGTTATTGCTTCCTTAGATTTGTGTGTGTATGTGTAGCCATGCATGTATTCTTCGTGCATTTGTGTGTGGGAGGGAGAGGGTGTTTCTCTGCCCTGTTGCCTTTCCATTTGACTTAAACTAGTGAAGCTTTTTCCACCATGGGATAGCGGTCACAGTTGGCCAGAGTGTTTCCAGCCAGGACAGCAGGACTTAGCAGAGGTCTGGACTCTTTGAACAGTGCTCCCAAAAGGCTCCTTTCAAATGTGTGCAACAGCTGAACAGGGAAATAAACCACAAGTTTCCAAAGTGAAATGGACTGTGCACTCATCAGAGCCTCTTTCATATCCTCTTATTCTCATTATGTCCAGTCTTTCCACTTGGTGTTTTTTTTTTTTTTTTTTTTATCTCTATAACATCCTAACCCTTCCAGTCTCTCTGCTCACTTCTCTTGACTTTGGGGGCTGAATGATACTCATTACTGAAGCCTTTAGACCAGTGTTTGTGGCAGTGTGGCGCTCTGCAAGCTGTGAGGCAGATAGCTGTCTTGCTTTGACTGTCTTTGTGTTTCTTCCTTGGAAGCGGAGAACACTCTTCTGCCATCTTTGGAGGCTAAAGCTCCCAGGCAGTTGCTTTAGAGTGTATGAATGATACAGCTGTACTGTATGAAAGATTGGAATGACAGACAAAATGACTGGAAATGTATGTTCTTGAGTGAGATTCTGCAGTCTTTTGCCTCAAGGATACACCCACGCAGGCTCTGGTGTACACACAACAGAATGTTTATGTTAAAAATGTAAGTGGCATTGCAACATTAGGTAAAAATAGATAAAATTTACTACCGAGGGATATTGCCTTGTGAAAATATTCATTCCCATTTCACTTGTCCAGATATTTTAGCAACACCTCATTTTATTGGGACTTTGTGACAGTCATAACAGTACATTTTATTGTAAATTCATGGTTTTAGACATCTTTAAGAAATTTTAATCCGAAAAAAGGTTTTATGCATTCAATCTCGCTGAGTCATCACTTCAGTCTGAGTTGCAGGTTTTTAATGTTTGATTTGGACACATTTGAACATATAGCTTCTCTGATTAATAACCTCCTTGCTTGGTCTCTCGGTATAAGTGAATGGTCATATCTCTGTAGGCTTGGCATTGACATGCTATTTCCATTTTTGGATGATCGATTAGCAGTGCTTCATGAGAAGATGAAAGCTTTAATATATTCCATAAACTAACCCTGATTCTGCACAACTTTAGTCTAGGTCTTTCTGATTTGTTTCTTGGTCTACATGATACTGTTTATTAGTATTTTAGAACCTCCTAGGTCTTCACAAAATGCTCATATTGAATTATACACAGATGGACTATGGTTACTAATTGGGTGAATTCTTAAGGTAATGTTCTGGATTTGATTGAACTCAAATTTTTCAAATAGATGCATCCAATAGTTTTCATATTTTTATCCAAGTACCACTATAAATTGAGCTTTCACATGAAACTTCAAGAAAATATGTAGAATTTGGGGATTTTTATAACACAAGAGGTAAAAACGTTGAGTGCTAATGTATTTGCAAGGCACAATTGTCTTCTCTACAGAAAGAGTATTTTCTTAAAGATGAAAGATTTACATCACTTTCCATCATGCAGGGCTTTTGATGCTTCACAATGAAAGGTAAAAGCAAATCATCCAGTCAAACAATTATAAACTTGGTTGTTTAAACAATGCATTTTCAAGAGTGATCCAAAGAGCCTGAGGAACGAAACTGATACAGCGCTGTCACAGTTAGATTCCAGCAAAGTGTCAGGCTATGGCTGGGAGTGGGATTTGTTTTTAGTATTCTCTTGATTCTCATCTTTCTGATGCTATTAATGTTTGGCACATGCTTACAAATCACAGTTCAGAGCTTATCTCCATAATTTAGCTTTATTAGCTGTCCTCCAGTGTTGCAACTTCTTTCCCCATAGTAGTTGAACTGATATTGACTCACGGAAACCTGGAACTTGTCACTCCTGAGATTTTTAATTTCCTCCTGAAATGAACTCCGACCATCGTTTTCAGTCTGACTGACGATGGTGGTGTCATTGAGAACGCTTACAAAATGTCTCCCTTTATCTCTGTGGGCGATCATGTGTGCAGAGAGTCAACAGGGATGGCTAATCACCCAACAACCCTGAGGGACTCTGATACTGAGAATAATCTGAACTATCTATGGTCTGTTTGGGAGGAAGTAGTCCAATATTCAATTACAAGTAGGAGTTCTCAAGCCCTAAGAGAGGTGCTTGGCAACCGGATCCCTGATGGTTTAAATATTAAATCAAATCTTTACCATTCCCTTTTCATGTCCTTGTAAGGTTTATTTTTCAGGATTTTTCTTGAAACCATACGCCAAGGTGTGTGTCAGTACAAGCAAAGAAAAGTGTAAATCCCTGAAAGAGGAGGGAGGAACTCCAGTTGGAGACAATAGGGCTCTCTATGTGAGCCCGTGTACTTACAAAGATGTTTGACTCTGGTATGTGTAGCAGTATTAGGTTGTAATCTAAGAATGATTAGCTGATTAGTCCCCCCTATAGAGATGTAGTAGGGCTCATGCTGCTTAATGAGCAGTGGGAACGACACACACACCCCCACATACTTTCTTCATCCTCCAAGAGAAAATGTTGTCTTTCTTAGCTCAGGTGTATTTTTCACTGGCAATCATTTCATTTTATACCTGAACCACTGTCAGTCATTTATATCCAAATTTGTGAATATTTTTCATATATGTAAACATGTATGTGTAACAGACCCAGAGGTATCCCACTCTGATGGATTATTTCAAGTTTATTACTTTTTTTTTTCTGGGCAAAGCAGTGTTGGACTGTATCCCTCTGATTCCTGCTTAACTTTCTTCTGTGGAAAGCAGCCACAGGATCACCAGAAGCCCATCAGACTGGAAGCTCCCAATGCCAAACTAATACATTAGATGTTTACAGATATGGAGGGAATTATCAAGACTTTTCTATTTCAGCAAAAATATTTTTACTCTGTTAAAAATGTAAATGACTACATATTTTTATATACCGGTATTACATATTCTACATATTGTAAAGTTATTCTCAATCAAATGATAGTTTTCATTGTCAATGGAAAACCACAAACTAAACTTTTTACATGAGACTGAAAAAGTAACTATTAATATGTTAAAAGAATTAATGATGCTCATAGAAATGTAACTCTTGTATACATACAGTTTAACTTGGTATAGAAAAAATAATTACTAAATCTCTTAATCTGACATCTGAGGTTTTTGCCCTCATTGAAGGCTCTTACAGTTTGGCTAAACTGTATTTCAGCAAAAGGCTATTAATCCAAAATAGACAATATATCGAAACATACAAAGGTATCACACCAGCCTCAATAAAGGCAGCAAAAGCGAAAGCATAATGTCATGTTATGTTCTATTTTTTGTACATACATTTTGCCCTTCTGGGAAGTAAATTTCTCCATCTTTGTGGTCAAGGATGGTTTTTACAAGATTCTTCTCCATAGAGAGCGTGGCCAATGCATTGAGATGATCCATTTAATGGCAACACAATGCAAATTCACACAGCACCTATAAAACGTTGACTAATGTATTACATACAGGGCCTCTTCTAAGGTGTGTTCCCCACTTTTTCACAATGCAGAACTGCTATGACTTAAAACATTGTAAGACCTACACAGCACATTTAGCTTCTATCTCACCTCATGAGTCATACCTGTCTTTATCCATGGTGATCCGTACAAGCAGCTAGCCAAGCCTTGTTGAGATGTTTGGCTGATCAGGTCAGCCAAACCTGATCAGCCAAACATCAGGTTTGGCTGATATGTTTCTCCTGATATGTTCTTCTCTCTGAAGGTATTGTTTTAAGTGACCTCAGTGAATTATTAAATTTCTCTTGCTTCATTTTGCATCTTTGTCCGATCATCTCATCTCCCGTGGCTTGACTGTCAAGCAGCAACTTTGTGACAGACGGCTGTGACTTCAGCCCCGACATCAGACCCCCGGTGGGGGGTGGTGCTACGCAAATCAGCTATGTGTGCAGGAGTGGTGCGCCCGAGAATGCTCCTATGTGTTGTATTGAAGAGAAACTGCTCCACATGTACAACTTTTAATGAGGGTCTATGGGCAAATATTTTTATGCCCGAGGCAGAAATACGTCACCAATCAGACAATGCTGATGCACAAAACAACTTTACTCATCATTAATTCTAAAATATTTATCTTACACAACTAAAAGAATATATACATATCTTTCAAGATGTTTTCATTTTATTATTTCGTTTTAATAAATTTTATTTTTATAAAATGTAAAGTTGTAAGCGATGGAACCCCCTTGGGCCTTCAATTGGCCAGCCGCCACTGTTAGGCATCCCAAGAGGAAAATAAAGAAGAATTTCAATTACCTTTATGCACAACAATATGTTGCAGTATATTAGTTATCATGAGTTTTACTTGCAAGAATTTATGTTATTTTGATAATCTTTCTCAAACCTCTTACAGCAAAAAGTTACACGGTTTTTAATACATGTGTATTTTCAACCAACTTAACTAAGTCATTAGAAAGTCATAATTTTTTTGGTGTTTTATGGGGTTTTTTTGTACCATATTTTCTGCAGGTTAAAATGACAATAAAATCTGGAAACCAGATTACTTCCACCTGTAATTGATTGACTTCACTCTAATGTGCTAATTGTGTTACAGTACCTTACGAATGATTGGCAGAATAGATTAAAAACGTGTGGAAATAAAAGACTTTGACAGTATTTGATATGAATGACTGGTTTTACAGGGTGAGATCACAGCTGGCCACTAGCACACACTCACACTCTCTTTCTTCATACAAAAGCCTCCTGAGAGAGAAGTAATGGATTATTTGGTCTCCTGCAGTTATTGAATGCTTGATATTGCTATCTATGCAGCTTTAATTTGGTTTTTGTTTCAGTTTGATCTAGTTGTACCTCAGATTGTCAAGCAAATGACAGATTGCAAGGTTATGCAATTCATCTATAATTCCCATCTAGATGTTTATATTATTTATTGTACAAACATTTTCTAGGATGCGTCACCTAGTTTGGATTGTGTTAAACTATATACACTTTTATGTATTTAGTTTGCAGTATGTAAACGATTCCAGCATATTTGCATTTCACTGCTTTTCTGCCCCTCTTCTTTCCTTTTTGTTTACATAATTTTCCTCATTGATTTCTGGCCGGACTATTTGTCACCCACTTACTCAAGTCAAATTAGAAAGCAATGTTCATTGAATTCACAGTTCAATCGATTACCTGGGGAACCACTCCCAAACTAAATGTAATGAATATAATGCTTTCTGGGGGAATGGGGGGAGCCTTCGAGGATTGTGCGTTTGTGTGGAATTAATCGTAAATTTCCAGCTTGACAAAGCATGAGTTATTCGGCATGCGTGTAGATGGAATGGAGCTGTGGTGCGGGGCTGGTAGGTGTAATTTATATTAGCGCGAGTCACTGCCACTGTGGCCCTACGCTGCACATGAGCCAATAATGTGCCCCCAGAGCCTTCTGGATATGAACTGTATTCAACACAAACCTAATTAATTTGTGTGCTATATGTATAGGTGAAGTATTTTTTTTCCTCCCAGGTAATTCTTAATGAAAATTGGCTTTTTGGTTCAAAACTGAAAAGATTTTATAGTTTTCCAATATTCATCGACAAATAAAAGCTGAAAATATTTTTGGACTTTGTTTCTCATTTTGCTAAAACCTGGTTAAATGTTACTAAAAAACAGTTGTAGTACTTGATTAGAAACTGTAAATGTGTACATATAAAACATTATTGCCATAATTTTAGATGTGTACAAAAGTTTTAAAGTTTCAGGAATAATTGGTGTGCCAAAAAGGCTACCCATTGCTAAAGTTCTTCATTAGTGAACCCAGCCTTACGATTTCCTTCATTAGCATGGTTGTTTCTTTTTTCTAATATTATTGCCCCACAGAAACACTAATCACGAGTTTCAAACTAAAGCTTCTTAGACATGGAAAGCTAAAGTTGAACATAAATGAATAAAGTGCATGCTGCAAACTAAATATGTAAAAGTTCTTATTCATCTCCATCAAATTTATGGATGGAGAAAAAGTCCATCCATGACTTTTTCTGCAGTTCTTCTTTCTATCATGTCAAGTTATTATCTGACCATTTTGTTCAGGATCAGGACATTGTACATAAAAATATAAGGCAGGGAAAGACTTTTCAGCTGATGATGGTAACGGCAAAACTGTTCAATATTGTTTCTTCATACACACAGAAACACATAAATCTTTTTTATGGGGCACTGAAAAGTGGTGTTAATGAAGCCTTTTAGCAGAGTGGTCTTTGCAAAAGCTGCCAAACAAAATGGGTCCTGGTGCCCCCTTCAGTTGTCACCTCTCCCTTTGCAACAACCCATTACTGTCAATTAGCCCAGCTCTCAGACATGTAATGATCCCTGTTACACTTGTGCACGCTCAGTTTCACACATCTGTTTTACAGCCAGAAATGTAAGAGTCTAAAAATAGCTGAGCAGCTGTGAAGGTGAGACTCAAGCACAAGTATTATGCTGTTCTGGAAAAATCAAACATATAAAACATTATTATTAGTAGTAGTATTTTTACTTTTATAAAAGTAGGTTAAAGTCAAGCCTTTTAGTTCTGTCTAGAAATACTGATTTGAATTTCATGACTGATTTCCAAGCTGATTCCTCTGTCTGAGTCAGTTTCTTTTTAAAAAGTGTAACAGGTAAAGGTGCAATAACATAATTCAAATCTGGTCACAATCGCTCATATTTTCTTCATTTGCATTTTGTGTTTTAGTCTTTTTTAATCTAAATAATCTACATATTTTTTATGTTCTGACTTCAATGCAGTACCATTCTCTCTATTGAAATGCAAACAAAACAGACTTGCAGAAGCTCAGAGCAGAATATCTGATGGCAATCTTTTTTTTTGTTTTGTTTTTTTTAAGGCAAACTTCTTCTTAAAGATTCTGATTATTTTAAATGTGTTTTTTCTATTCCTGAATTGCGAGTGAATCTGATAAACCCTCTTCTGAGCGACTGAACTGTTGTGGCCTCAGTTAATATTCTCTGATCTTGTCAAAAGCACAATCCATTTACAAAAGATTTGTTTCTGTGACGGTATCTGGTTGTCATGTCCCATAATCATGTTTGAGGAAAAACTTATCTCTAAAAAGCAAAAAAAAAAAAACAAACAAACAAAAAGCAAAACTCATCTATGAGAAGGAAAGTGCAGAGCGTGAAGACACAGTGAAAACAGTGAAGATAATGCTGCCTGTACCAATCAGTTCAGCGTTCGGGCCATCAAGCATTAACCCTGATTCTTAGCAGGGGGAGCATTACACGGTGCCTGAATTTGACGAATCTAGTGGGTTTACAAATTTGGTTTCCAAGTTATCCATGAAATACAATCTTGCACAGTTTTTTAAAATTTGGCAAGGCATGAAATAAAACATAAATGAGAGGCAGGCATAAACAGCCAGGATGGGAGGTGGTTGGTTTGAATGTGATTTAGAATAAAGGGAGGTAGGAAATGGGAATAAAAGATAAAGAGTTTAATCCATATAAAAATAGGATTAAAAAAGTAAAACAAAACAAACAAAAAAACTAGGCACCAGAGGTACTAAGACTCTGTGGTCTCAAAGCACAGAGTCTATTTTCAGAAGTAGTTCCCATGGTGAAAGGAAATAGTCTCGGATATAAGAAATTTGTACATTGTATTGTTCGTAGTTTAGACACAAATCTGAATTTTGTCTTCCTATGCTGTTGATTCTTTCCTATGCAAGAATTAGTTCATGAAATAAATGAAGATCAAATGTAAGTGCATTAAGCTTTGTTGTTTTTTACTTTAGTCAAAAATGTTTGACTTTGTATCTGTAATCTTAAAAACTCAAAGCCAATGAAAGATTTCTAAAGTGCAGTGGCTGACTTAATGACTCTGACTCTAGCATCAGTCACTCACATGTACCAATAGTGATCATAGATATTTTTTCTGCATGAGATGTTGGTTCATATGAAATTGTGCATGCTGCCACATCAGTACCGGTAGTTATACAATGGGGAAAACTCAGAAGTATAGCTTCATCACAATATTTTAATAAAAAAAACTAAATATAAGATGTATAGCAATGCCATATTGTTTTTATTTTAGTCACAAAAGTGAGAGTTACTGTTGCTGATAACATAAAATACTGATTCTTATTTTTATATATTGTTATTTTTATATTGATACACAGCCAAAACACAGAATAAAATGTATTATGTATTAGTAGCTTTCAGGTTCATATTATGTAGAGTATTTTACCGTTTAATCTTCCCTCTTGTTAATAGATGTCAAACTCCAATCCTCCAGGGCTGGTATCCTGCAACTTTAAATCTGTCTCTACTTAAACACAAAAATCAAATAACTGGGTCATTAGTATCACTTCAGAGAACTTGACTCCATATGGAAGAAATTATTCAAGGGTACAGTAGTACCAGAGATGCATCTAAAAGATGTGGACACATTAGAGAGTAAAGCATTTACCAGGCTTGTATTAATCGGTTAGTAAGGCTGTCTGCACTGGTAGAGCCTGTAATCACTTGTTTAATAGACCTGCCATATTAGCTCAGGTGGCACTTCCTTAGTTTACATAAATGTTGCCAAACTTTCGTTCTTTTTTACTTGCAAGCAGTGGAAAAGAGTGGGAGCCTTTCTCAACCAGCTATTTTAACTGTTGATATGGTAAGATGGAAACTTTACAGCAGTTTGAAATTCAGCAATGGTTTAATCTTGCTATAAAATTATACTTGTACCCAATCCATAAATATTCTTAAGATAAATGTTGCAAAATGCTGTCATTTCTAACCTACTTTGAAAAAGAAAAAAAAAACAGTAATCAAAACACACTGCACTTTGAGCTTAAAGGAGCATAATTATATACTTTGAAGACACAGGGCCATTTCATAGTACAATCAAGTTCTGTTGTTAGAAAAATGCTCAATATATCAAATGTGACTCAAAAGAAATTTGATGCCTTAAAATTGACCGGTGTCTTTTTAAGAAGCTCCTATTCTCTGACGTGCCACCATCAGCACATCCGTAATGTGTGGCTACAATCCTGCACCCTGCCACCGTCAGGGTGTGAATGGGTGAATGACTGCATGTAGTGTGAAGCGCTTCGGGGTCCTTTGGACTTGATAAAGCAATATGGAAGTACAGGCCATTTACCATGTTGTGTAAAACACACATTGGTCTGAAGATAGACAGTCTGAAAGTAATATTGAGAAAATAAATGTTAGAAACCACCCTCAACTCCCCACCCAAAAAAAGTACATATATATCATTAGCAGTCAGCAATTTTACACATTTAGAAAAATAATTACTCTGCTGAATATTCTAACATTTTTAAAGGTTTGCAGGTACAAAGCTGTTGACTCTGCGTTTCTGCATTCTGTTTGGAATTGAAGGTTTCAGTCTTCACCTTTCCTATTTCGTGCTCTAGGTTATTTGGGCTGTTTTGATGTACCTTATAGGTGAGATGTGGGAACTGATGTAAGAGTAAAGAAAAAAAGAATAAATAAGGGAATTGCCAGCAGTGGGCTATATCTCTTCTGGGAAATACATTTCACTTTCTTCTTTGGGAGTTAAGGCATGACTGAGACTTGTTACATCACTGTGTTTTTTTTTTTTTTTTTTTCAGCAGGAATTTCCTTCTCAAGCCTTTATATGGAGACATTTAGTCATTCACTTATATTTCCTTCTTGAAGCTTATTAGTTTGTTCCAATTGTTGCTATGACAAGATTATGTAATTCGTACATTAGCTTGGTAAACTTTCTTAATTTTATGAGTCTTGAGGCAGAAGCTAAGAAATGTCTACAGTTTATGTATGTAATAAAATTTGTCAATACATCATTGTTTGACATAATACTGTATTGACAAATACTGTGTTTGGCTTTTTGGAATAAATTTGTTAACTGAACTAATGTAGAATAGTTTTGCAGTACATCTACTTCATGCTGTATATGTGTGTGTTCTTCTGTGCTACCTGGTGATACAGCTAAAGAAAGGTTGCAGTGCGAAGCTTTGTGTTCTAGTGTGTATATATTGTCTGGAATTGATTTATACATAGCCATCGTCTGCTCCTGCTTTTCCCTTTAACTCTCTAGTCTGAGTGCGTGCCATGTGTGCGTGGGGGTGCGTGTGCGTGTGCGTGGGGGTGCGTGTGCGTTTAGCTGAGCAGGGAATCCCAGATCCCAGTGGTATTCTTCTCAGTTCAGTGAGATGCACCTGAGCCCCGCTCTCAAGCCAATCAGACACTCATGATTCAGATCAGGTGCTTCACCTCAGGTGTCCCGGCAGCAGTGCTGGACACACACACATGCTTGCACATACCCAAACACACAACTCCTTTTGGTACTTGACTATCAGTACACATCTGTTGAGACCATCCTTTGCACAGTTACTTTATTCTACTGTTTTCTGGGAGTAAAAGCAAATTTGAAAATTGTATTTATTGATCTTTTGCTGCCGTCTTCTTTGGTCAGTGTATTACTGTGGCAAGATTAGGGACAATATCAATTATATCATTGATATTGTCATTTGTCTTGATAGTGATGTTGATGTTGTTTTCAACCTCAAAAACTGACTGCATTGCTGGAATAGTTACTTTTGCTATTCAAACTATTTTATTCTATTGTTGGTTTCATAAAAGCTTCCCATCAATATCAAATTATTTCAAATTGGATGCTATGTAGCAGTACAATTACTTTACTTAATGAGACTGGTTTATAGAAAGGTTATTTCAATTTTATTTTCAGAGCAGCATTTGTTTATATGGCTCTGAGGGTATCAATTTTTTGCCAAAAATTATTCATTCTTTATTCATTGTCGGTTTGGGAATAAATAATACAAGCTACTATGATAATTCTATATTGCCCATCCATAGGAGAGAGAAATACCCTAAGTTAGGTTGAAAAGTTTCATTAGACAATCTGCTTAAATGTCCATAAGCTTTATTATGGATGAAATAAAATAATTTTGGGGTGGTTTTTTTCATTTCTAGGTCCTGATTTTTTTTTTTTTTTCTTTTTTCAAGGATACTTTGCCAGTTCTTCTAAGAGGAGTTATGTACATGTGAAAAGGTCTGGTCAGGTCAGGGAGAACAGCATGTCTGATTGTATGGGCTCGACAAATGCCAGCCGCTGACCTCACCTCATGACAACACAGCTCGGGGGCAGCAGGGCGATGGGATGGTCGGAGCGAGGTGAGGTGGTTGAAGGTAATTGGAGGAGAGAGGACAAAGAAAAACAGAAGACGCTGGTCAGGGGGAGATGGCTACGGAAAAGAAAAGGATGGGCAGAAAAAGGGTCAAATTTTATAAAAAGACTTAAGAAGGAATATTTAACTGTGGTTGAAAAAGATTATTCAGAAAAAACAACTGTAGGATGAGTATCAGAAATGTATATAGAGAATTGATTTATAAACAGATTTATGATTTTAAATATTCAAATCTTATTTGGGATCTTTTTTCCAGACTGTTGAACACACCGGAATATAAGCCAACTTTAGCCCCCCCAAAAAATTACTTATACAGGCTGCTCTGGTCTTAAGCCGCAGATGTCCACATTGTATGTACCTTGAGATTTTCCTTTGTTTTTTTAATTAATTAATAAAATATTTGACATTTTATTTTTTTCCTGTTAAAATATTGGCTTTTGAGTCAAAACATCTGCATCTGTGGATTGGGGACAATCATACATCTTAATCAAAAAATGTAAGGGTTTGTTTACTTTTGTTCATTTGGCACCTGGTGCTTTTTCTATAAGCTAAATGTGATTGCGTAGTGAACCCAATTAAAAATGAGTAAACTGAGTTTTTAAAGCTTTTTGAAATATTTGTCAAATGGAGAAAATATCTTAACTTCACCTGCTTCTCTGGATGTCATAGATATAGGACCTGAGCCGGCAGAAGAGATAGGTAGTCTTTGTTTTCCTCTATTATTATTCAGGGAAATTTGCGACAAATAGCCTATGTAGGGGTGAAAGTGTGTATGTATTGAGCCTTGTGTAGGTCAGATGGAGTGTTTTGGTACGCCATACATATCATATTTGTGTGGGTCAGGAACTTGATGTCAGGTGTGCAATGCAACATTTATGTTCCTGTGTGGTGTGTACGGGGTGCACATGTGGCTTGTATTTGTGTGGATCAGATGCACTGGACTGGTTTTGTGTTCCACACGCGCTATGCACATTGGGGATATGGTTGTGTTCATGTGGGTCAGGTGCAATGATGTTTTTTGTGCGTGCCCTCTGATAATATCCTGCAGGGCATCCCTGGCCTCACACACACTTCTTCATCCCCCCTTTCGTTGTTGCTCTCCATGTCTTTTTCACCTCGCTCTTGAGCTTGTGCTGTCCACTTCATCATGCAGCTTGAGTGTAAATCTAAACATAAGACTAAAATCTGTGTGGTTAAAAATGATTATTTTATGTTAACAAGTCAGAGTTTTTAACAAACCAAACTGTGAATAATGACTGGTTTGTCTACGATTTGCAGTATTACCAAGTCTGTTCTTGCTGTACATATGGTGTTTTTACAAATGGAGTTTGCAGTTGGCTGTGGTCAAGAGCCGGTTACAGAGAGCAGCTTGTTTTAACTCTGATGGATTAGAGAGTGACGTCTAAAGCTGGAGTTGGATTAATCTCTAAAGATACCAGACCTGTTTCAGATTACACGCACAGAAAAATATACATTTTAAACCTGGACACAGTTAACCCACTTTTGCACCAAGTGTGCATGTCATTTTAATTCCACACCTTCCATCCCTTATCTTCACATTTCTTTTTTTAAATTTTCTTTCAGTTTAAATGGCTTTTTTTGTATTCCTGCCCTCTTATTGCCTGTAGCGTTGCAGTTGACTTCTATAAGTTGTTCTTTTAAAGCTAATTTCCTCTTAACAAGATAACTAGATTAATTTATTTATCAAATGTTTTATTAAAATTCTTACATGTATTAACATCAGTTTTGGGACACGTTGATTTGTTGAAATGTGGCCCATTTGGCCTTTTAAACCTGCTGCAGTCCAAATGGTTGGTATAGTGTTTGTTTACTGTTTAAGTTTCATTTTTAGATTTTAAGTGCTCTGTGCTGAACCTTTCTTTAGTAGTTGATGTTCTACAGCAATAGTTTCATTACATTCACAGTCACCCACCTCCAGCCCAGATCATGCCTGCAACTGTGAGGAGGCATCTGGTAGTAACATCAGGTGAAAGTGGACTGGAGAACGAACAGAAAGCAGAGAATACCTGTGCTTTGAGGTGAATTCCTCAGGTGATTGGCAGAGTACAGTTCTTTCATATCTTGAGGGGGCCATGCTATTTTCTTCTCTCTGCCTGTACTGCACAGAGCATTTTGTACAGCAGCCTAATAAAGTCAGTCAGAAGTTGTCTACACCCAAACTAATTCTTTATTTGGGGAAAGAGATGTTCTTCCCCACTACTTAAACATGTGCTTTTTAAAACAAACAAACAAAAAAATCCAACAAAAAAATCCCAACAAAAATATCATATTCTTATTTAGGTTGTACAGCCAGTAAAAAACGAAAAGTGTTGGTATGCAAGGCTTATGTATAGCAATAGAAATAAATATTAACACTAATCTGCCAGCCACATTTTACGTACAAGTGCAGTCCGGGACATGATGCAGTCTCTCTTCTTTAGAGAGCCTTGGTCTGGACTGCCCTTGGGGACAGATAAGAAAAAAGGCAATAAAAGGCCGATTGAATTTAACGGTGTGACACCACACCGTTAACCTCAGAGTGCCCCGACGCCGCACTGCGTTCCAAAGCATGACAGCTCGAGAGGATGATGGTTGTGCTGGTTGTAAACCTTCTGACACCATTGCTGTCACTACATTTAAGTCTGACTTGTAAAACCAATGTTGCTTGGGTGAAAAAATGTTTAATGGGATTGGCGAATGCATTTATTTAAAATGCTGCTTACCATGACCATGTAGAGAATTTTGCTTGAAGATTGGCCCTTACACATAGTGACATAATTTCTGTTGATTTTGATTAGGCGATTTAGATTTTATGCTACATACCTAACACTCTGTGATATAAGACTAATTCTCTCAAAGCTGTGTGTTTTTCTGTTTCTTATGCACCTTTGTTTTTCACTTTACTTTCCAGTAATATTCCTGCATTCAGTGCTCTTTTCTGTCTTACACTATTTGTAGAGAATGTTATTAGCCGTCTACTGGACAACTGTGTACTATGTACTCAGAAGCTATGAATTACTCTGAAGCCTTACTTTGCTGAAACAGGCAAGCACCTGTAGTGAAATGTTTCACTACAGATGTTTCACTATGTGAAAAAGGATCCATGAACCGCAAGAGTACATTCAGGAAGTGGATGATTGAAAACTTAACACAAAGTTGCTCTTCCTCCTGGATTATGAGACCTCTACTGCACAAAAAAAAAAAAGATTTGTTTGAAACGATGCTTTTTTGGATCAGTGTGTATTTCTTTGTCACCTGTCATAGCATGTTAAAAAGTTTGACTGTAAAATGTAGTCTCTGTGTTTATGTGCACACATAGTCAGACGTTTGGCTGCTAATGAAACATCTGTCTCTCAAGTTCAACAGCTGATTCCACAACAAAACTTTTAAAAAGTTTTCTGTTCATTCAGATAAAACTTTATCCCTATGATCAACAGGATAGAGACGGAGGGCTGGCGGAAGGATAAGGTAAAGTGTGTCAAACTGTGCCTAGGCAAGGTGGCAAAAAACGCGAAGGGAAACTCTTACATTAAAAAAAAAATAAGAGGACAGCATCAACATCTGTGTGGGGACTTCAAACAACCTTTGAAAGGGAAAATGTGATTCCGTTCGGGATTCTCTAGGTTGGTAAACAATTTTTTTTCCTCTCAGTTAGTGTGTGTGAGTGCATGTTTGTGTTTGTTGGGAAGGCGGATGCTTTGTAGAGAACGAAGGACTGTCAGAGCTAAGATCCAGCTGGGTGACAAGAACATATTGAGAGGAGATGAGGGCTCCAGCTGCTTACAGCACTGTCTAATGATTGGCATGGATGTAATAAAGAGTAAATCCACTCTAGCCATAGCCCATATACTTTCCTAATCACTGTGTTGTCTGCAGTGATTCAGTGGAATCTGCTTGGTCATACATTAGAGGAAAAAAAATGTCACTTGAACATCGTTTATTCTGTATATTCCTCAGTATTTCCACATGCTGGTTTTGTTTTCTCTGACACTTTCCTGCTTGCCTTTTAAGAATGAAACCACAGTACTTCATATTATTTATTTACTGCTTTTTCACCAACCAGGTCAACCACAGTCAGTTGGTAAATGATTATTTAACTAAAGTAACTACTCAGCCTTAAATTATGTTTAAATATTATAAATGAAGAGAATAAATTGCACCTCTTGGATCCTTTGGACAGCTTATTACTATTATTTTAATATACATGCCTTAGAGGCTAGCTTGGGCTTGATGGGGAGATTAGTCATCTTGTAATCTGAAAGTTGTTGTTTAGATTCCAACTTCCCACCAGGCAGAAAACCCTTATTCTGATAAAAGAAAAAAAAAATAGAATTGATGGAGATTATTGTATTCAGACCAATTATTGTTTTCCTTTAGGGTTAAATCTTTACATTACATAAACATATGCACACATAAATTTCAGAGCAATAAACCTCCAATCAATTGTTTCTTACCATTGATTGGTCTTCGTGGACTGAAAACATTTGCTTATTTACTGACCCAACAAAGTCCCCTAGCAACATCAAACTGTGTGCTTTCAGATGGCAAGCTGGTTGCTCTTTGTCTGCATCCACTGCAAGCTCAGAGATTCAACAGCAATGCCCCACTGTTATTTATTCAGCCATTATTCACAAAACAGCAAGCAGCAGACACAAAAAAGACTGATTTAAGCAAATTAGAGCAAAAGGCTTCCGTCTTCTGTCTCACAGACCTGAAATAGCATGGTATAATTGGAACAGTAACACGCTGTGTCAGTAATAAAAAGAACTTTCACTATGTTTTTAAATAATTACTTTTTCTAAATGTGTTAAACATGTGCTTGACGTTTTAACAAGTTTCTGTAATGACAAGGTTCTGTTCAGCAAACTGCCATCAGCTTCCAACAAGGCTTCCAATGAGCCTGCTATGATATTTGGATTTTTTTTTATAGTCAGAAGGGAAAAGCACAGTTAAACTGTAAAATCGGTTGTCATTTGTTCTAAGTATATGTGCGTCTCCATTAGTTTTTCTTTCTTTCTTGTTCCTCCGTGTTGTTGAGGGCGGTAGCGGCCGTTTGTATGTCTCAATGTGTGTACAGGTGTTTGTGCTCTGAAGTGGAGCACAGTTCTGCACTGAGGTGATGTTATGTGAAATCCCTGACATTACAAGAGCAGAGAGGTGTTGACTTTCCCGCAACAGTGTTGTCCTTTAAGCAACAGGAGCACCATCGCATGTAACTATCACCTCTGTCTCAAGTGTCCTCCCTGTTCAACAATTTTCTTCATCCAAGCTTCATTTGACTTCTTTCGTCTGTGTCCTTTTTCCTTGTCTACTTTCCCTGCTGCAGCCTTCTGCATCATCCAGCAGCAAGGATGCCATCTTCTGTTGAAGATTCCTGACTTTTTGAATCTGATATTTTCTGAATAATCTGTTATCTAAATATTGCCTACTTCCTAACTATGTAAAAAAAACAAAAAAAAAAAAAACTGTTTTCTAAGTCCTGTTTTAGTTTTTTGTTCATCCATGCCACTAGAGTGAGATTTCTGCTCTTTCATACTGTTTTTATTGGTGATATTTCTGTGCACATCTACAGTAAAACTGTGTCTGGACAAGATTGCAGTGCCTGCAAAAAGAGAGAATCTCAGAGGAAGGAAGACAGACTGGTTGTGAACTTGACAGAGAGGGATCCAAATAAGAGAAAAGAGAAAGTAAAATTGAGAAGCAACAAATAGAAAAATACACAAGACTCAAATATAGAATGCTCCTGGCAGATTTGAAAAGAATCAGAATAAAATAAGAGGGGGAAAAACTGTAAAGAATCTCAAGAGGCACTATGCATGTGATAAGGAGCCCCCATCTGGCTGGAGTAGGTATTAATACCAACACCCTATCTCACCCCATCCATCCATCCATTTTCTGTTCACCCTTGTCCCTAATGGGGTCGGGAGGTGCTGGTGCCTATCTCCAGCTACGTTCCGGGCGAGAGGCGGGGTCACCC
>CAEFZY010024485.1:0-12075 GCA_903066815.1 Brachyrhaphis roseni | reverse complement strand
GATGATTTGAACGTTGTTTTTCAAGACATTACAACTTGGGATATTGTTTAACAGTCTTACACTGCTTAAACATCTCCACTACTTCATCCCTGACTTCTTGTTTTTTTGTGGTCTTTGAGATGCTACTTCTTCACTAATGTTAGCTAACAAACCTCTAAGGTCTTCACAGAACAGCTGTATTTATACTGAAGCTAAGTTACAAACAGATGTTTTTACCAAGTAACTTCTGTAAGAAGTTGGTTGCTCTGGATTTTAGTTACAGGTATCAGAACAAAGGGTACATTAAATCAGTTTTACACAATGAGTATATTCTACAGATACAAAACAAAGTCTTGGAATCTGTTGTAGACTGTGGAAACTGCTTTCAGGAAGAGGAAACATATCAAACCATTTCTTGGACTTTTCTTATTTTTCTAAGTCTATAAAATCTTCACAAGGTTTTCTGGTTTTGCTATGAGGTTGATATGCACTTTTCACACCATGACACGTTCATCCCCGAGTCAAATCTTGAACGTTATGATGATAAGATTTAGACAGATGAATGTGGCAACTTCACATATTGATCCCTTGTAATTACATCATCTAATAGCATTGAGACGCTTTTACGTACGTCGGTAGTGAGGGATGGGAGTTTTGAAGAGAGCAACTACAACAGTTTTCCCAAGTATTTTTGCCATTATAGCAATCACTTTTACTTCTTCAAGCCTGGCTAATAGTTGGGGCTCATGGACACCGGTATTTACAAAAGTTAGAAACAGCTAACTTGTTGCTTTGATCAAATCTGCTTCAATTCAGGCTGCAAGATTTTTCCCACTATGTTGTAAACAGTGTTTCCCCTAACACTGAAGCAGATTTAAAATCATATACAATCCCAGCTGCTTGCCAGCTTTTTTGTGTATGGTAGGCATTTTGTACATGGTTAAAATGATTAGACACATAGCTCCTCCAAATTTCAATCTTTGATTGCATCTTAAGGATCTTATTTACTTATAAATTATATGAATGTCAATATTCTTACCTTGTAAAAAGTGTTCGCTGCTAGGGGCTGACAGTTCTCATGATTGATTGCTGCTATCCATCGGCGTCTTCTTTCCTCGTCACAATGACAAGTTTTGTTTGCCTCCTTGACTGTCTGTGCAGCTGACTGTGCAGCACCCTATGACAATATTTACTGTTAAATCAATTAAACAAAAGCAATTTTAAGCTGCCAACTGTCTGCTTTTTGACAAGCTTCACATAGGTTGCGTTGATGTCCGACGTAGCGTGGTGTGATGCTTTCTGAAGAGTCTGCCTTCATGTGCAAAAGGATCAATATGTAAATGGAACTCAAGCATGAACCAGACTTCTTCATGGTTTCACAAGGGTTGAAGGTCATTTTGAACAGTTCATTTAAAGTTGCAGTACTCCATTTAAAATGAGTAAAAGTTTAGATTAAAATGTTCTCTGCAGCACAAGATGCCTTAAAAGCCCAAATAATGTGTTTGAATTTGTGCAGACATGCCTCAGAGATGTTGTGACTATCCCCAGTTCTAAGAATTACAAATGCGTCATATCGTGAAGTGGCACATAGTTGAATAGAAGATATTCAATAGCAATGGCTCATTTCAAAGACAGTCAGTGCATCATTAGATCTTGAGAAGCGCTCATATTTCAGTATTTGTTTGGATACTTCCTCGTCTCCTCGACCCAAATGCTAGTAAGTGGATTTCATATTGTAGGGTTTCTGTTTGACAGGTGGGAGCCTCTGGAAAAATGGAAAGGAAAGCCAGAATGTAGTTCATTCACTCCCTTCCAACTTCACAAGACCTGCATACCTTTTTCAGAACAATTGGAGAAACAGCTGATGAAAACCTGGAAATCTGCAGCGAAGCTAAAAACATTCTGCAAACATGCACAGATCGTATTTAACAAGACCCTTTTTCTGCTGAATGGAACTGTTTGAACGTCACTGTTTTGGCAGATGATTTTTCTTGTTCCAGTTGGAAATCATCAAAATATCTTACTTTGAGTGTTTTGAACAAGAAAAGCACGCAGCTTTGAAAGATTATGCTGACAGACAGATGTCCCAGATGGTCCAACTAAACCTAATGTCGACGCTGGATCAACGTCAGTCTGAGAATCGTTTCTGACTTAACCGAAACGAGCAAAGTCAAAATATTTCTCTGTTTCTACTGACACACAAGTGATGGAGTTGCTGGGATTGGCCCCGACTCAGAACAAACAACGTGAAAAAACAGGAAAAAAAAAACGTCCATATGTCCACAGGCTAAATATTTGAGAGTACAGAAAGATTTTAGAGAGACAGGATCTGCCTTCCAGGCTTTACCAAGATCATCAACGTGTGTGAAAACACATTCTGTACGCCGTCATAGTGGCATAGATATAAAAAGAAGAGTATGTGAGTCAATGAATAACTTTTTAGAGAATTCTAAAACTTTTATGACACATTGCACAAACTGGTAAAAGCTTTAATTGCATTTTGCACTATGCCATTATTAATATTTCCATTGCTCTCTGCTAATCGGCATCAATTATTACTCCCATCTCAAATATTAAGCAACATTTTGATGTAAAAGAAGATTGGGTGTTTGCCAGTATAAAGAGAAGTGCACCATTACATTGGTTGCTGACAGTGGCAGGCTCTAAAGGGCCACTGAAGTGTAATAGAGTGGAAAAACTGCTTTGTGCAGTATTGTGTTTTCTGGGGGGTGCTGACAAGTGATAACAGAATGAGTTTAGGTCTCACTTGGGGCTTAATTCTTTTAATGGGTTTTACTGTCCCACTGCTACACCTGGTCCAGCACATGACAACTGCCACAACAAAACGACTGTAACATATGTCCTGTTCCGTTCATTAACAATAATAGCACAAGTCAGGCTAGTTTTAATACATTGCGTGGCGTTTTGCTTTCCAGAAAAAAAGAGTTTGACTGAAGGACAATGGGTTTCTTGTTGAAAAGTCTCAGATTACAGAAGAAACATTTCTGCCAGTTGACTTCCCTGTTGCCCCAAGAGATCATCTGTGAGCTGCCGATGAAAGGCTGAGGCTTGTCCGCATCCAGCCGGATTTCACACATCATGCAGGATGAATGTGGCCTAATTCAATCACACCAAACAACTCACTTGTTCTTGTCAATCTGCTAGAGGCGTTTTATTACTGAGACTATTTTCAGACCAGTTGCAGTTCGTTGTTCCACTCCAGGTTCTGCAGTCTTACCGGGCAGACTTATAGGTGTTGCTAATGGGCTTGTTTGAGTAGAATAGTAGAATAAATGTTTGACAAGTTTCCTACTAAGACTTTTTTAGTAGTTAATTATTCATATTTGACTAACAGGCATCATCTATTACATTACTGATTCTTAGACAAAAAATGCTAATTTTTTCTTTTCCCCTGCTTGTGGTTTATGTTTTTTGTTTTTACCCTTTAAAAATGTGTTTTTGTTTTTTTCAAATGTTGGCTCTACCCATCAAAATAAATAGTTGCTAGATAATTTCTCATGTCTATCTAAAAAAACTACACCAGCTTTGATTTCAGTTGAAAAATAACAGATGAATTTAAATGGACCTGAGCTGGATTGAGTTGAGTTGGGTCAAGTTTGGTTGGGTTAGATTGAGCTGGACTGAATTGTGTTGGCTGGTGTTGGTAGTTAGTTTTAGTTCAGTAAAGGTAAGATAAGTAAGGAATTGGTCTGAGAAATTATGAGTATCAGATTTCTCATTGGCAAACATAACTTCCACTCTCAATGTCAAATAAATGCCTTCAAACATTTATTTGTAAAAAACACATCTTCTTTGAGTTGGTCTATCACGTTAAATTCCACTTAAAAAATAGAAATTTCCTATTGTAATGTGATGAAATGAGAGCTATTTCAAGCAACATGGACTAGCACGGCATTGTACATTTGGCACTTCCCACCCACTCCAACACAATCCGGATTGTACCAGTTAAACCACCGGGAGGTCATGGTTTGGGCGCAGAGGACTAAAAGACAGACTGCTTTCTAAATGATCATCTTTGCAGTCACCCACCCTTTTCCGTTAAGATTTGATTTAAAGTCATTGTGTGGGAATGAGAATGCATGCGGCGGTGCCGTAAGATGATTTGCAGCTCGAGAACGAGTGTCACATGTTACCCAGATCCCGCAAAGTGGAACTGTTGAGCGTGGATTCACAGGGGAGCTGTTTACTGTGGCACCACTCATTCGAGCCATTGTTTTTGCGCTCTTAATGACTGACTTACTCACAATAGAAATCGAAATGGACTATGCGATATGTTTTCAAACTGCGAGTTCATGGGGCTAGAGGTGAGGAATGGGAAAGAAATCATAAGAGCTAGATGACTGAGGTTTGACGTGATCCAGAAGAATCTCTCTTGTGATCTATTGACACAAGATGCTTTCAAAGCCTTAGATGCTCACTAACAGATGCCTGTTTTCTTCCTCTGGGTGATGACTTAAATTAGGGAGATCACTGTTATCTGGATTTGTCCATTGTGCTCTGTTCTGTTGCTGGGATGTTTGTGAACCCCTATAAGTGAATCAGCCTTACAATTACAATTAATGAGGCATGCTGCACACAGTTTCCTGGTTTCCTTGTGGATACAGACAATTCATAATGGTTTTCTGGTGAATGTGTGTCATGGACGTTTAGCGCAGACTTTTGTGTTGCAACAAACAAAACTGACATCTCCAAATGTTGCCTCTAACCGTGAGTCAGGTTGTCAGACTTGGAGCGTGTGTCTGTATTATTATGTTTAGCAGCTGAACTGTGGTGGGGAAGGTTCATTTTTTACTCTGGTTTTCACGCTGTCATCCCACATATGGAGTAATACCTACATTTCAGTCACAGTCTAATTTGCTTGTCATGCCAAGGACAAGTGATACAGTCCAACTTGTACGTGTGTGGTGGGTGTGGGGGTCTTGTTTTTATGAAAACACTGGACTGACAGGCAGGTTTTCCCTTTAGGATTTGTCAGTTACTCAACCCAGTTTCTCTCTCCAGCTACAGATGGGCTGAACGAGGCCTGCAAAAAAACAAGTGGTGATTTTGTCCAACAGGGTTCCAGTGACCCTCAGTCCAACATTTCCTGCTAATCAGACCTTAGTTTTTCACGCAGCGTTACGGCAGACCAGAGTCGAGAGAGGCAGAGTTCTGGGAGGGAGTTGTCACCGCTCTACCATCCTAGATAACGTCTTGCGCCCAAATCTGTGCAAATAAACAAAGGGGTGATTATTTCAGCACACACGACCGGGCTCATTCCGAGCGAATTAAAAGTGCCCCGGCTCGCAGTTTCGGTAAGCCAAACCCCTGTCGCTCTCGGCCTCTGTTTTCTTAACTAATGCCCTCCTTGCGCGCTCGCTCCCAGAGCTTGTTTAATCAGTTCGAGATCTGCTTTGGATCTGCTGGCCATTTGGCAATGAAAACGTCAAAGCAAATTATCCGAATGAGCCGGTTCACTCATCTCGTCTGGTGTTTCTGACCAGATTAGCGAGGTGGATTGGAGCGTGCGTTTTGCTTATGAATTCATTTGCTAATGTGCAGGACGGCGACACATGCATTACAAGACGTTTTGCTTCCTTTCTTCTTCCACAGACATTTTGACGCTTCTTTGGATTTACGGTCAACTTCTAAACCTAAAGCCGGCCTTTCCTTCCCGAATAAAGTAACCCTACACTTTATACATATTTCTGGCAAGCATGAATGAGGGTTTACTCTACAGAATGATACACTGCAGTCATGCCTTTCTTACACAATATAAATCATGATTCACATAATGAGTCCAGCAAACAACTACTCCTTGCAATAATCCAATTAATCCTCCCTGTTTTGGCAGGTTGCGCTCATTTTGAGTCCCATCTCAAGTGGATGGTTTCCAGATGTTTCTTCATCGATGCTCATCAGTGAACTTCACCACTCGACTGATGCTTGTATTACTTTTCTTTGGTTGTTGTTGTGAGGTGGAGCTGGAGGTAAAAGAAGGCGTGTTTTTGCATGATTAGAGGGGGAGCAGCTTCCTAATTATTCCCCCCTCCCCTCTCTCCCTCCTCCTTCCAGATCAGTCATCGGTCATCTGGTTCCTCTGGCCTGCATCACGTAGCCTGCAGACCTCTGGTCTCCATTAGTCCCCCACCTCCTTACGGTATCTCTGGATGGTTAAAAGACTCTGTCTGCTTTAGTTTTGGGCCTGGTATCTTGCTTCAGCATTGTGTTTGTAGTGCTACCCTGCAGCACTTCATGATGATTGAATGCCGCAGCGTTTCCACCTCTTTGAAGAAGGTTCTCTGATTTTATTTATCACTGCCCATTGAAAAGCTGTTTTATTTAGATACAGGGACATTAACTGCAAGTCCTTAGTCTGCTGAACAACTGGGTGCATTTTTTGAGTTCGCTTTACTGTCATGGCTCAAGACAATGAGTCAGAGGAAACACAACTTGAGGAAATTAGTGTGTTAGTCAGGTCCTCATCCTGTTGTCACTCTGACCACAGTCCTGCAACGGCAGACCTGTTTCTGCAGCTGTGTGTTAGTGATTAGGCATAACACAATTATCAGTTCCTGTAGAGGAACATGTCTGTTCTGCAATAATATTCATGAAAGCTTATTTATTTCCTTTTTTTTGTCATAAACCTGTGTTTTATCAGGATTTTATTTTATAGAGCAGCCCAAGCAGCACAGAAGTGATGGAAAATAAAACATGGTTTTCAAACTTTGTGACAATAAACATGTCGAAGGTGTGGCCTGCATTTGTATTTAACCCTTTCCACTCCAATGATCCTAAATGAAAGCCAGTGCAACCAGGTTCTAATTAGTAATAGTGTGTAATTTAATCTCAGTATGAATACAGCTGTCTGTAAGTTCCTCTTTGGCATGAGTGGATGTGAGCATCGTTATTTTCCTGAGTGTTTGCACAATTCACAAAACAGATTGTTTCATAGGAAAAAAGAGATATAGAAATATTCAAGCAGACTTTAAAAGCAGCTGCCTGGAAGCTAAAGTTTGTGCTCAACCATACATAAGAACAAGGTACCCAACGACTTAAATAGGGCAAAGTGAACGTTTCTGATTTTCTTTGACAAATATGTTATCTGAATGTGGGCGTGTGCATGTGTGTGTGTAAAAAATTTGTCTAACAAATGCTAAGAAAATGCAGTATTCTGAATTGGTCAAAAGTAAAAAAAAAAAAAGGATCTAAGAAGAAGCTCTCATTGTTTTGGCATTTAACAAATATAAATAAACTAATTATAACTAACCAAAGCAGGAAAAATAAAGTTGGATTTAATGTCAATCATTAAGGAAAAATCAGCCATGTTTATTTATGCAGGGTACATTTTCTCTGTAACTGGCAGAACATTAAGAATTCATATTCCCCTGAATGCACCACCCACAGGGTGAACCATAGAGGTTGCAGCCTCATGCTGTGAGAATAATTTTTCATGCAGCAGATCTAAATCTGAATTAGATTTACTGAAAAAATGATGTTTTCGCATACTTTCCATCAGATTTTACTGAGCCTGAGCTATTTTTCAACATAGAACTGGGAATAATTTCAATCTCCAGATTTGAAAATTTTTGAAAACAAAAAGCAGGTTTGATTCTCCCTTTACTTCACAGCTTTGCTTTTGTTCGTTATCATATAAAATTCTACACAAATACTTTTGCAGGTATTGTCTGCACAAATTCCACAGTGCATTTGCCAGTAATGAAGAAAGTGGAGATGTTTTGTTGGAGCCAGTTGAAAATTTGATCCTCTGCAAACGTTGGATTGGAAAAATATAATATGGCAAACTTGATAGCAGTTCACCAAATTGTTTCTTTTCGCAAGATTCAACAAAAATCGGTTCCTTCAGAAGAAACACAGTTTCTGTTATCCTTTCTGTTGCCAAAAACCTTTCAGGCAAACGAATTCTCATTTAATTTCTGCAACCAAATGTTGAGTTTCTGTATTTTTTTTCCCTTTACCCCCTTTTTTGGCTGTTTGCACAATGCCTTGATTTGTTAAAAAAAATAAATAAAAATCTGTCCAAGAACCATTAAAGCTCAGTAAGTGTTTGTCTCAGACAGGCTTTGATAAATCACGGAAAATCAAAGCTGCTCACGCTTTCTTTCTTCATCAACATGTAACATGACAGGTTTGGATTAGCTTGTCCAAGCTGACGGCGCATGTTGCACACGTACATTTGTGCATTTGTTAACGTGCAACGCAGCAGTTAAACATTCTGATGCCTTCGCATCCTGTGAGGCAGACTGCTGTGACCACCAAGAAGCAAGTATAAACACGACTTTATTTCTTCTGTCACAGCCTTTTAGGCAAGGCTGAAAGATAAAGATACCTTACCTTCCAAAATGATTGATAATCTTGAACTTTTCCCACATCGTATTGCGTTACAACCACAAACTTCAGTAGAGTTGTTAATGACAGATAAACACAAAGACAAACACGTTGTGAAATGGAAGGGAATATTATAAAAAATGTACAAAGTGTGGTTTGCATTTTTCTTCCGCCCTGCCCTCTTGGAAGCCTCCCAGGAACCCTTTTTGCTTAATTACAGTTATGTCTTTTTGTCCAGTTCTGAACATTTAGACGCAATTTTTCTTTGCAATATGGCTCCACAAAGAGCATCCATAAACATCACCTTTTAAAGTCTTGACACCATTCATAACTGGATTTAGGCCTGGAGTTTGAGTGAACCATGCTAACACCTGAATATGCCCTGATTTAAATGATTACATTGTAGTTTTGCCTGTATGCTTAGGGTCGATGGAAGACCAATCTTTGCCCGCTTTTAAAATGTTTTGCAGCAATTAGCAGGTTACCCTGTTTTTTGAGCCTTAATTTACCCATCAAATTTGACCAGTATCACCAGATATCAGTACTGATGCAGCCACTGCTGTGTTTTACTATAGGTGGTATATTTTGTAAGATATGAAGTGATGTGATTTTGTTTACACCTATCCTATTGCAGGTGGCCCAAAGACTATAAGGGGCTTTATGGTTTGTTACAAACCACCAACAGGACTCCTTATGGTTTTCTTCTAACAATGGCTTTCACATAAGAATCTAGATGAAATACACTGGGGTCTAGCAACTTGTGAAAACTTTCTAGAGATGTGGTTATATTTACAGCGTACTGTGACTTGCCAATACATTTAAAACTGAAAATTTTGCACCCAGTGCTACAGATTGCCATAAACATATGCATGCATAACTTAATTTATACATCCACAACTTTCTAGACAAAAACATGGTGAGGATACGGCGACATAATTCTGCTGTACTTGAAGTTCTTTATTCTTTGATCAACAAATAATGATCCAAATGTTAAAAATATCTGACATCAAAACATCAGAGATAATCTGACTTGTGTAATACTTTCTCAGTAACAAAAGAAAAAAACTGTAGTACTCCAAAACTAGAGTTAAATTTCTTCTTGGAAAAGCTAATTCCCTTTTCTGTCAATATATCTGTCATTCACAATGTTTTTCTAAGGTTAAGAACTTCTAACTTACATATCTCTTTGTTATTTAAGTGGAAAACCTCAGTTGGTAAAATGAGCTGCTGATACTACATTTTTCCCCTCTTTCTCGTCTCTGCCCATCTGATTTGTTTCCCCCCAGATTTTTTTTCCCAGGCTTCACAGCGCGAATCTGGTTTCCTACTTAATTTCTAGGAACATGCAACTGTTATGACACTCAGAATGTTCGACAACCACGAGCAAAATACAGTTTTTCGTTTTCATTTGCTTAATTTCAAACCATTACTGTGGGAAGGTGTGTAATTTTTTTTTCTTCTTAGGGCGTTTCCTTTTGGAGATTGTTAAAACATCCACCGTTTTACTTATACTGTAGTTTCGCAGATCATATGAGGGAGCACATGGTAATAATTAATGTTTTATCTGATTTGCAAATCATAGAGAGATGCTGCAATTTGTCTCCATCCATTTTCTGCTGACACGCTTCCAACAGAACAAGTCGCACCAGCCAGTATCCACAAATGTGCATATTCTAATTGTTCAATTACATAACAACAGTGTCTGTGATTGTTGTGAGTATTGGCTGTGGCTATGTTGTTCGAAATCCTACCCCAACCAATCATAGCGCTCTTCGTATCTTTCCTCTATCTTCGGAAATCTGCTGAGTGACAGCGGCCATGGCAACAGCCTGGCTCTCCGTGGCTCCCTCGCACCCCGGCTGTGCAGCGTTTGATGGCAGTTAGACGTGTTGCAGAGTAATTGGGTTGTGGACCGGATGAGATATGTCCCCCTTAGGTGTGACAGAATGTGAGAAATGGAGCAGGTGGTGGAAGCCCAGAGGCTCTCCCACCCATCGCAGCATTCAACCAATGGTTATTTGCTTTACCAGGTGTAAAACACTCAATTCTGTCGTCCTGTCAGCATGGCAGCGTGTACTGCGAACATGTCAGAAATTCAGAAAATGTCCTTGGTTGGATACAGGTATTAAGATATAGCAAAAAACTAAAGTTGAACAGTGCAGAACTTTTCTAGGTAATAAAAATAAACTCCCATCGATCATTGGGCCATTAGGAGGCAGTTTTCTGCAATTAAATATTCCAATAAATAAATATGAATTTGTTTGTATAAAAGGTCTGAATTCCAGTAAATCTTGCCTGAGACATGTATTTCATTATTATAAAAGTTTAAAATGCTTTCTACATTTTTTTGATTTTTATTTGTATAAAATCTTAAAAACTATGCATCATGGTCCTTCCACTTGTGCATTATGAGCCACATTTTGTTGGTCTGTCAGGTAGAATACCAATGAAATACATTTATGTTTGTAGCTGAAACATGGAAAAATGTGAGAAACTTCAAGAGGTGCAAACACATGTACGAGGCGATGCATTTACTACATTTACCATCTGAATCTAAGTAATGAAAGCGATCAGAAGGCTCTGAAATGCATACGTGTACATGGAGCCCCACTAACCTCCGATGGCTCCAGCTTGGATGTGCGCCGCTTCCTGTGATCTGGCAAGCAAAGAGAGCTGTAACCGAGTAGCAACAACCCTATCGCGCTCGTGAAGACGACATCAGAGGTTTGCCATGTGAAAGGAATGAGCTGTCACATTACACTTGTTCCAACATCCATGAACAGTGCAAAGCCCATGCCAAACATGATCGGGTGTCACAGCAGCAGGTCAGGTGCTTCACATGACCAGATCTCGCAGCCTAGACAGGTGATGTCGGCCTGGCTGCCATTTGGCAAAGCAGGAAGAAGAAGGAGGTGTGAAGGGTATATATTTTTTTGTATCTCGATAAAAAAAACCCAACAACTTAAAACCTTAGCCACTGTATTTTACAGAAATATCAACTCTACAACAACCTTAACTGAATCAGTCGTCTGTTTCAGATTCTCTCTTGAAAACCATAAATGGGCTAAATAAGGTCACCAGGAGTGGTCCTCAAATGCTCTGAATCTGGTCTGGAAGAGGAAATTAATTATAAACAAAACTACTTGAAAAACTAAAACTTGTCTTTCAGAATTTCTCTGTATATGTTTTATTCCAATCCATGTTTGTGCATGTGGGGGGAGGGAGTCTTCACTTTTTATTTTTTTAAGCTTTTTCCTTGCTCTAGTGGCCTTCATTTAACAGTTGTCATAAAGAAAAGTTGGTTATAAGAAAGGAGGAAGACAAACAGCAAAGGTCATTGAGCCTGTCACGGGACTAAAGCCTCAGTATGTGAGTTGTACTCTTTACCCCCGCGCCGCCCACTGATTCAGGACTGACCACGAAATCTGTCAAAAGTATTTTGTTCATGATGAAGTCTACTAACAACAGCTTATCATCAGCGGACTTTTTAAAAAATCACATAATTTGAGTGTTTAACAAAAGGAAATTAAAAAAATATTCCATTGCATTTGTAAAATAAAAATGTCTAGAAATGCCTATTGTGTAAATTCTGCAGAGTTAAATCAACACTTGCCGAGTCTATTTGGTCCTTATCAGAATTTGTGTTAATTTAACTCTTTTTCAGAGTTATTTCAACAATAGTTTGAGTAATTATAACTTTTTCAAGTGTTAAAACTACTCAGTTTCTTGTTGAAATAACTCTGAAAA
>CAEFZY010024472.1:0-35516 GCA_903066815.1 Brachyrhaphis roseni | reverse complement strand
AGATAGACATTTTTACTTGTGTTAGCCCAATGTGTTAGCCTAGCTGGCATTCATTTTCTGTACCTTTGTGTGTTACAATTTTACACGATTCTCATTAAACCCTGCTAAACAACCAAATGGAGTGCTTCTTGGTGGACGGATGGGAAAGTGTTTAGCTACCTGTATAGCTGAGTCACTGCTAAAAGTCACAGTGCTTAGCGAGGCCAGGACATTAACAATGAACAATAAATATAAAAATCTATTTCTGCAACTTTTTTTATGTTCTGTTTTTGTACAAATTTCAGTTCAAAAATTGAACTGAAATTTTTTTTCAGTTCAATTTTGTAACTGATCATTTTTGTGATTTGACAGATATAACAGTAAAAAAATATTCTGTGATTACAATGTGGGAGAAAATAAAACTAATGAAGACTCAAACTGGATGATTGTTCAATCCGCTTGTGAACTTAGAATGGGTTTAATTTGGCTTAAGCGGATAAAGTGTCAGAATACAGATAGAGGCATTATACTAAAGCTTCTCGCAGCATAAAGACACATGGAACAAGAAGATTAAACAGATGCTGGGTGTCTTTAAAAGAGAAGCAACAACAACAGAAGAATAATAAATGCAACATAAATCCTCATGGTAGACATTAACTCAAACACTTCTTGAATGTGTCACTACTTACTACTAATTTAGCTTTATTTGTTTTAAGTCTGAATGCTGAAAAATTAATATTGCCTATTTATATGTAAAAAAAAAAAAAAAAAACACAACTTAACTAAAAAGTTCAATTTAAATATGCATTTCCATAAAACATAGAAAGGGTGTAATAGTCATGGCAACGGATTTCACATCTGAAAGAAAGAGCTGCCCTCTGAGCCTCTTTGATCAGTTCAACGAGTTTCTACATGTCATCCTTTCACATAGATTCACCATGAATATTTTATTTAAACTCAAAAGTTAATCTCCACTTTCTCCAGTGTCATTCAATATAGCATGCATATTCAACTCGCCCAACAATGTAAAAGAAGTAAAAATATCACAAGAAAAATATTTTTTCACTCACATTTTATGTATTTCTTTAGAACTAATCTCGTTTAAAATGTTTTAATAAAGATTTTTGCTAGGAATTGCAGCAGTCCAACTCTTTTTATATTTGCTGAGCAGTTTTTTCATACTTGAACTGGTATTTCAATGATTATTCTTTGGTGATGAAGTACAAACGTTGGATGTTAGAAGTGTAATACTGTATGTTTTCTACTTCTGCTGAACACAGTCGAAGCAGGCGTACGGCTGATAAGGTAATTTTATTCAAATACCTTATCTAGAGGAAAGGATAAGAAGGGGCTACCTTTATGATGACTTACTAACAAAATGAGAAATTAGGACTACAAAAATGGTCAAATTTGCATAAATAAGCTTTAATCATTCTCCAGCAAGAAATAAGTACCCTTAACCAGATTTTCCTAAGTTTTCTAGCTGCTGTTGAAGTGGTAGACTAGGGTGGTTCTAAATTTTAAGGAAGTGAAGCTGATAATATAAACATCAATAATTATTTAATTAAAATACTGTTTGTACTAGTCTCCATGTCTACATTTATTTATGCTGAAGCTAAACGCAAATAGAGTTTGCGTTTAGAGTTTGGTGTTTGAGGTATCTTCTAACAGGAAGAACATTTCAGAGTCATAGCTTGGTCTGCCTGGGCCTCTCAGCATTGACCTGGTGCATTCTCTACCTACATGTTTGATACTACTCCAGATACTGTAGCTTACTCATATGTCCAAGGGGAGAGAATAAAAGCATGATGCTGTGGACGCCATACTTCACAGTTCCTCTAAGCCTTGCAAGCATCCCTCTGACAAGTAGTGATGGCCACGAGGCCAAACACTTTTAGTAGTTAAAATGATCTTTAAAAAAAATCTGTATCATTATTCTGATATTTGGAAATGTCCGGTTGTCAGTTTGTTAAGAAAATGGGAGTGCCTTCTTTTTTTTTTTTTAGCTAGGTGAATACATTTTGAGCCTGAACTGTTTGTGTGGGCTCTTGAACCCAACAAAACATTGAGATTGGAGTGCTGTGTCATGGTCAAATACACCACTATCAGATGTAAAGTCACTTGGACTTATAGCTCTTCAAAGTAGAACTGACTTGTTCTGCACATTCACATTATACCAATATTTCTGAACTCAGAACTCAATGCTGTCCTGTGAGAGTCCTCATTGTTTAGTAATTTATTTTACTTCATGTAGAAAACAGTTAATTAATCAAACACTTTTTTACCCATTCTAACCTCATTCCTCATTTTACGTGGTGGCTGTGCTGACATTAATTAGTAGAAAAACTAGACAGCTACAAGAGTCGTTTAGACATTAGATTTATACACGAGTGTGTGAACGTGTGCTCAGGAACCCGTGGGATCTCTAAACACCCCTGCACTTGTGTAATTAAGCAGCCAAACGCGGAGCTTCATGTGTGTAATAGTTCATTCACTTGTAGCAGCATGACTGCAAACTTCTCATGCCGATATGACAGCGTATAGGGCAGTGTTGAAGATGTATTTTACGTTTCTGTGCTTTAATCAATCTCAACCTCAAGCCTTGCAGCAGAAACCATCAAGGGGAACGGAGGTGCCATCTTACAAAATTAGAAAACTTGCACAACAAAGACCTGGTGACAAAAAAGTGATTTTCTGTTGTCGCCAATATAAATTCAGCCAATAGAATCTCATACTAAGGTGTGTGATTGAAACCACTAGCGGAACAAGTCAGAGTCGGTCCGGGGGACGGGGCTAATGACCAGACCCTTTATACCCAAATAATATAACTTTACAACATAGACATGCCTGCGACAGCGGAGATTACAAGTTTCACCACCACACAGAGCGACTATGTCATTCTGAAGTCCATCAAACAGACATGAAGTATAACAAACCAGGAGAGTAATGAAACAACACAAATTCAAAGCAGTTCACCACCACGGAGAGCGATCGGATCATTTTGACACTTAATAAAATTTCAGCTCAGCTCAGGAGCAGCTAGCAACTGGTGAAGCGAGTTGAACCGAGCACACAGCAGCTCGCGTTGAAGCGCCTCGTGCACCGCCACATCTACATCTTTGTAAGTAGGTGCAGATCGCGCGTGCCGCCGTTCTCACAAACTGGACGATCTTTAAGATGCTCTTCCAGGTGGATCCAATGTAAACCTTAACTATGAAGGCATAGTTAAGGTTTGTTGTTGTGGCTCGCACTCACTCATCCCGAACTGTCAAAACCGCGACTATAACTCAGCCTTCAGTCCCTGACATCACAGCTGTTCCGCCGAGAGAGAGAAAAGGGGATGTAAGCTAGGCGGATGGACTGGTGCAATTTACAGTCAGTCTGCAGTTAACTCACACTTTGTGAATGAATAATGTCAGAGTTGCTACATGTAACTAGCCCGGTTCCTTCGCTGGGCTGGCAGTTTTGGCAGGTCTGAATAGTTGCCAACAAAAAAGTCTGGTTCATCTCCAAAACGGCAAACAAAATATGCGTCCAGTTTTCGGCTTTTCCTTGCTCTGTTTTTTCCATCATTTTCACTTTGCCGCTGCATAGAGCTCCACTCATGTTAACTTGGTCTGTAAAAATGCTCTAGCTAGTTTGCCATCTGTTGCCAAGTGACTGATGGTGACGTTGGTAGACGGTTGGTGACAGGTTTTACACTTGGAGACAGTTTTGGCGATCCTCTTTTTGCGTGTCATAAAGTTAAAAGTAAGAGTAAAAATAAGGCCAGATATGTAGCACAACATTTTGTTCAATATTTTACACCCACTGTCACTAAAATCAGTCGGTCTGTCAAAGTTTTTAGCAACCATGAGTCAACAATGACTGGGGCAGCCTACTACATACATCTTTATCATAAGAAGGCGTCCACTTTCTCCAGCTCTCATAAGGAGTGAAAAAGTCTTGAATCCCTGAAGTCATATTCTGCCTCCCATCCAGGCCCCGCCCAGGCTGGGGGGCCCATTGCCCTCACCTCACTGGAACCCTTTTGTTAAGTTTTAATCTGAGCCCTAATGCTGATGTTAACTCTACTGACCTGTAAGAAACAGTTTCACCTAAACCTCTGGTGCGTCTGGTAGCTAGCAAATGAAAAAACTGAGCAGTATAAATAAAGACATCAAGGAGAAGTTGTGAAGAAGGTTTACGATAATTGTTGAAACTGATTAAAACAAAGACTATTTTCTCTCAAGGCCTTCGAAAGTTAAAGCAATCAACTTGGGTAGCAAATACAAAAGTGCTTCCTTTGTTTTTCAGTTTTTGTGTATGAACAACCCACAGTTGTTGATAATAAAGAATGAATGCCAAGATGGAGATAAAGGGGGCGATAATTAGAAACCTCTCTTGTTATTGTTGATGGTTTCTGACAGCATTTTGCTGCTAAGCAGTCTTTCGTTATGTTGAGTGAGACAAGAGGGAAATCAAAGAAGAAAACAGATTCTCTTCTCACAGCCGTTATGTCAAGTAAGATGAGACTATGGCTCCAATATGCAACAAGTTGACGATGCATGGTTGCTAAGACTTTACTGTTGAATAATAAAAAAAAAAAAGATATGCTCTTATTTTTGTATTGTGGAGAAACTGATATATATAAATTTTTGTGGCGTTTTTATTATTGAGGAAATCCCAAAGACAGATTCGACTATCAGTTGTTAAAAGGAAATGTAAGATTGAACCTTTATTAGTTTTAATTATTGCTGAGTGTCTTGGGTTTTCTGGTTATTAATAATTACTTTAACTACTATTGTGTTGGCTAGAACTATAGTTGTTTTTGATTTAGTCTATAAACTGATTACATTTATTTGAAAGTGTTTATTTTGTTTTAGCCATCTGTGGTGGGTGTAGGATTTGGTTGAGTAAAAAAAGTTATTTTTATGTTACTTTGTAATTAACTATGAATTATTAAAAACATAAAGAAATCTAAACTAGTATTATTGATATTTCTTGCAATGTCACACAGACACAGAAATTATACAAATTTAAAAGAAAACTGTTGTAACATATGTGTGAAGTTCTGGTTTTTAAAAAAGTGCATCTTCTAGAAATTGCTGTCAGTAAAAGTTCAAAAGAAAACTAATTTTCACTGGTTCACTATGATGGCAGAAATGGAAATTCGCTTTCCGAAGTCTGTCAGAGAAGGACTTCATTGAGGAGGTCATGCTTTGAAGGCTTCAGAGTCTTTGGAAGTCATGACAGGAGTCTGTGAATCTGTTAACTGGCCATGAAAACAATTTTTTTTCATAAATACAATCTTTTCACCTATGATAATAACTTGGAGCTGAGTATATATTCAGTTCTTTTAGTGGCTGAGCTTGTAATGTGCAGTGGAAGGACATGTAATGAAGGGATAAAAAGAAATTAAAGTCAATCACTTCAGAGAAAATGACAGCAGAAGGTGCAAAGCCTATGCTTCCCATCAATTCTCATGGCAGCTTTAGTGAATTATGACATCCGCTTCTGCCCTGCCTTTTATATAAAAACATATGCTCATACATTAGGAGTCTGTTAAACCACTCTAATCTCATCAGTCTTATTGCCACAGAATGTATTAATTCAATGTAAAAGACCTTCCAGGCTAAAACAAGTGGGTCAGCGAGAGAAAGGCTGGAAATAAATGTCAAAAGTTCATTTGCATTTGGTCTGATCCATGAGTAAAAATAAGTGACAGTTTTAGTTGAGCCTGACAGAGTCAGACTGGCAGACACAGGAGGAGGAAAAAGATCTAAAGAAAGAGTTATAGACGAAAAGGAATGGGAAAGGGGTGGGAAACTGACAAGAAAAGATCATGACAAAGGGTAAAACTCCGGGCAGACCTGTAGCAACGAGCCAACTGTTTGACAGATCGTGATGGAGACAAGCAGTGCAAAAACTGATTCAGTGTGATGCCAGCGACACAGAGATAATCTTGACGTTGATGGTGAGGAGGAAGAAGAGGATGCTGATGGTTATAATGATGAAAATGGCAGTGGTGGAGCAGGGTAGTTTCATTTCTGGATTCAGGGAAAAGACTGGCATGTCAACAGACAGTACATCCTGAGGGAATCCCAGCTCTCAGTGGATGTCATTACCTGTCAGTCAGCATATCTCCCTCAACAGGCCTTGCCCACTGATACAGCCAGTGGCATGCAATTGTCTGGAAGGTCATGTGGGACCAATGGATATTTAGATTAGAGAAAGGAAAGGGATAGATAAGAACCAAAAAGAAAGAGGGAGCTTTTATTAAACACATCTGTAGATGAAGGCAAAATTAACTAAATATTGTATAGCTCTTTGTCTTGTACGGATATAGAATGTTATATATGTGTTATAACAGGACTTAAATCTGATGTAACCTCAGACAGAACATAGCAAACTGCTGATAAGCAGTGTGCTGAGGCTAAGGAGAACCCTTGACATGGTGACGTAGCAGCTAAACCTGCAGCAAGCTGACCTTTAGAATATATCTTACAGTAGATGACAGGAGAAAATGCTTTCATAACAACATCATTGACCACAAGGTCAATACAGATTCTAGTCCTCAGACATAACAGGACATTTAGAGCAGCACCAATAAATCAACGGCCTGAAGATGACCTAACTACAGAATGTTTAATTCGTGGTCATTTTAAGGACTTAATAACCAAATTTATAAGTCTTATGACCATGTATAGCTTTTTCCATCTGTCATATTGATGAACAATTACACCAATGAGAGCAGGTTACACGACTTCACTGACACACCCACACATCCTGTAGGCTATTTTGGTCACTGTCATGACAACATATTCTAGAGTCATAGACAATGTACATCATGGATTGACAGTATGACCCGAAAAAGGGATTGTAAGTGTCTCAATTTAAAGAAAATGGCAGAATATTCACACGCTCAAAGTGCTTCTGTGAAGTGTACCATCTTTGTCAGGATCAGCCTGGGTCTGTGCTATGGAGTCCTTAATGTATGCTTAATCTTACCAAGCCCTGAATCAGTAAAATAATGTAAATTAATGGTCATCAGAAAAGCGTGAAAACAATTCCAATTGCCTTTTATCTAAGCACTTCAGATTCCCAGCCCCTGACTGACTGAGAAGTTATAAAAACATCTTAAGTCAAAGACGTTTTAAACCCAATTAACCCTGGGCTGTAATTACAACGGTCAAGTTCCTCTGTTTCGCAACAATTACCTGTAAGTCAACATGTATTTCCTGACAAGTTGAGTACAGTAATTAAGGCAGCTTGTTATGAATACCCTTTCATTCAGACGCCGCTTGTGAACCTACAAGTGCCCGTTTATTATTTTTTTGAAATCAACTTAATGGTTAACATTTCACTGCTGTACAAACGTGGGAATCTGATTATCTAATATTTAAGTTTACAGTAGTACTTATTCAAATGTTAACTTTGAAAAAATTGCAATGTTGATCGATCCATGTTTTGCCCTTGCATCAATCTGTTTTACTGGCTTGTCTGGTATGCAAAAAATATTCCATTACCTAATCAAGATATTTGTAAACCCATGAACAATTTAGTACTGATGTGTTTCTTGTAAAATATTTTTAAACATTTGAAAGCAGTCTTTGAATGATTAAATCTGAAAACACAATCAAGGATAAAATGTGACGTGAGTACAATTTCCCAAAACTCAGAAATACAGTTTGAAGACAAAATTGTTCTCAAGTTGTTGTCAAATCCTAGTGATAGCCAGGCATTGCTTAAGACAAATAATGTGATTCAAAGCATTTAAAATCTATCCAATTCTTCAAATGAACAGCTTGTAGAACTGCATTTTACAGAAACAATTTTATATTTTTAACTTTTGTAACCTGAATGCAGAGGAAATTAAAGACTGTGTTTCTGTGCATTATGGTTTGTGGGTATTGTTTTGAGAACAGCTCAGTTACTACAGCACTGCAGCATTTCAAATGCTGTGCTTGGTATCACTGATCAAGACACTGTTCTTTGTTGCCAGACATTTCCACTTCGGTCTTATTTGTTCAAAAGCTTTTTCTCCAGAAATCTTGTGGCATGTGCAGATGTTGCTTGGCAAACCTACGCCTTGTTTCTGAACTCTTAAAAGAGAAGAGGCTTTATTTTTGCAACCACTTGAAATAATTCAAAGCTTTTCACTCTAGAAATTGTACCGCCAGGAACTTTTAACAATTTGAAGTTTTTCTGGTTTTACCTTGTCGGTAGCTGTACTGAACTTCTGGGTGTTCACTCCTAGAAAACATTAGAAAGATTGAAAACTTTTAATGGGGCTCTTTCCTGGGAGCATCAGAGTAAGAAAGGCAGAAACCAGCAATGCAAACAAATCAGGAACTGTCTTGGAGACGGCAATGGCATTTCTAGTGACAGACTCTAAAAAGTTTGAAATGCTGATTTCAATAATTTATATGCAACAACAATTGCTTAGATCATGGCAAAGAGAAAAGGAGCAAACTCCAAAACCTTCTCTCACAGAGATGCACAAAATGTTTATCTCACAAGACATAGTTTGTATGTATTATTATTATTATCATTGTTATATTGGCAAACTTGAACTGAGCAAAACTGTTGGATTTTTCAACCAACATGGTTCCAAGGCTGTTGCCAGTCCTGGTTCACTCACATCATCCTGGTAGTAACTGCATCCTCAGCATGCCAATGTCCTGCCCAGCCCTGCTAATGAGCCATTATTTGATTCAGCTGTGTTGAACTATGGCAAGAACTAAAACATGCCAGCTACTGACCCTTGAGCACTGACTGTGGACACTGCTGTTTTACAGAACTGGCGCTGGAAAAGTAGGAACTACTATTTGGATAAACACTGACCTAAAGCTGGAGCTCTGTGGTGAGGAAGCCAAACATCTTTAATTAACTGAATTTTATAACAATAATCTCCACTATCACCTCTTCTACTGTTCATATGTTTTTGTCAACCAGATGTCTGTAATTCTGTTTGCAAGCATATTTTAGACCCAGCCACCCAACCTGAATATGTCAGTGTTTTTACAGAGTTTGCAATCAAATAGTATCCCATAAAGTCCAACAACCTTATTACAAATAATTTAGAAAAAGTTCAGCATCTCCAAGAAAATGCAGAAAAAGACAAAGGCTCTCATCACAGCCTTTTTTTTTTTTTCCAGAGATTTTAAACGGGGAGGATAAATGGCGAATATTTTCAACATCTATGTTTTGGCACACAGGTTACAGCACAACAGCTCAAGACTGTCACCGATTTAAAGGTTGAGTGGAGCAAACACACTGCAGCAGCTATTTGTTGATCGAAGCACTTCATTCAAAATCCATTCTACCCTCACATTTTCACAGTCCATGGCTTTTAATATACCACTACTATGAAAGAATCTACGATTGAGGCTGTACAGCGTTAGTCACTGTTTTGGATGGCATGCTGGACTCTGATGTTGCGGTGGGAGGAAATGTGTGTCCCCAGGCCACAGGCGCTCTGGCCAGAGTCAGGGAGTGTAATCCACATCAACGCACCACACCGGCTTTCGGACCGCCAATTGTTAGGCGCACAACAGCTTGAACTGATATAGAGGTTTCATGGGATAGAGTAGTGAATAACCTTTCAGACACTGTGTCCCTCCCCCTCAGCTTCTTTACTCCTCACTGTCTAATGCAAACTGGCATGTGCTCCTATGTTCTCATACTGACTGATTGCCGCTGTACATGAAATATCGACTTTTCATCAGAATATGAACAGGACAGGGAGGAACGGAGCAAATGTCGACGGGTGAGAAAGTATTCATCACAATGAAAGTCACAGTAGCACGGCTCTTTAGGTCCTTCAAGACTATCAGCGCAGATCTGTGCTGGACATCAATCTGTTACCCCTGACATGTTGCTCTTCTTGTGTCCCACCTGCACATTTTAAACCATGACGCGGAGGCTGGAAAAAGAAGTGCATCATATATGGTTTGAATCACTGTTTTGCATTAAAAAAAAAAATAAAAAATCTATTAGAAAAGCAGTTTTTTGTACATCTATCCAATATGCAAAAACAAAATAAATGTAAGGAGGTAAATACTGTTTCACAACAATGTATTTCAAACCGAATCACCTAAATGTCTTCTGTGGCATTTAGTTTCCGATTTGTCGTAGAAATGGGTTTTTACCTATAGGAACACCTTTAAAGAAAAAAGGAGATCATGTGAAACTTGAATATACTTTTAAATAATGAGAAGCAGATTCCAACTGGTTGCTTAACCTTTTCAAGTGTGACAGCGTATATTTTAGGAATAGGACAGGGGGAAAAAAGACGAGGACCCACATGAATTATCTCTACCACTTGATCAGTGATGCTACAGAAGGAAAAGTAAGCTACTGCTTGAACCTAATCACTTTACTCTACTACTGCGCAGCGAAAAAGCAGCAAACCTGTGATCCGAAAAAATATAGTATCGGTTAACCTCTAAAAGTCATCAACCATTACCATAAGTGCTTTTTGATGATCTGTATTTGTTTTGCTTTTGGATGCTACAATCAGAGGCAGGAAACACAAACAGGCCTGGAGTGTCTGAACCTGTAAAGAGCTGCTCCTGCCTGAAAACGGCTACTCCTCTTAATAAGGGTGTTCGCTATAATGACATCTGATATTTTGGTTCTGCTTATGTAGTGTTTTTCCATGTCATACATGCATTCTACACATTGCAGACAAAAACTAAATCACATTATTTATTTCACTGAACTGAAATAAATTAGATTTTGTTTGAAGTTACCGCCTGCCGTTCTCTTCTTTTATTTGTTGTAGTCTTTAAAGCCAAGCTGCAGCAACAGCAGATACTAGCACAAACACAAAATGGACAAAAAAGTTAAAATGCCTACAGCAAGGATTCAAAAGGAATCAATATTTTGCATTATGCATAATGAGTTTGAATGGATTAAGCATGGTGTCAAACACAGAGACAAGTGAAACTGTGCAAACAGGATGGTGTGTCAGATTCCAACAGAGCTTCAGGGCAACTTAACGCTTCTCAGGAGGCTTTAGAAAGTTTCTTAAACATTATGAACAGGAGAGGTGGGAACACAGAAATGCTGATGTATAAAAAAACAGGAGGAGGCATCTCAAGAATAAATAACATTTAAAAGTATTTGGCTGTTGAGAATAGAGAAGCTGTATTTCATGATAATTAGAACCACCAAACCTGGTTTAATAAAACTCTTAGAACAGCAAAGGACTTCTAATAAATATGTGTTCCTGCATCTACCTCTATCTAACCTCTGTACTTCATGATCTTTGCTTAACCTGGCACAATGTTGCTGCATACCCCCTACTGTCCGGTGATTCCGCCAAATTCACTATTACCTTATTATACTACCTATACCGACTATACATCATCTGGGACTCATAAAGCTCTAGAGGCCGGCTAATGTGAACACAGCATCTGTAGTTTGTGCACTTCAAAAAACAAGGTCTGAATACAGGAACAGCATGCATTTTTTTTAATGCAGTCACAAATTGTTTTCTAGTAAACAGAATAAGAGAGCTAATGCTAACAGAGATCCCCAAAGATCTGCCAAGGTAAACAACGCATGATGCTAAAAACAGTCCCTGTTGCGACTGAGTGTGTGCATGTCTACAAGTGATACAAACTAATAAAGATTCAGGGACAAAACTCTGTGAAACCTGAGGAAAGGTGACAGGAGGAAAACAAGAGGGACAAGCCTCCACTGACCCTGAACAGTCAGGGGGGACTTAGAGAAGCGAAAAAAGGAGAAAAGCCGCACAGACACGAGTGCGAACATGCACAGCGAAACACGGAGTCCTGTCAATTGATTCACTGCAGAGCGAGTTAATAACACAGTTGGCTGGACAGTGGAAATAGTCTGTCTCTGTAGGCTGTTGACTCACTGCAACCCTGTCCTGAAGTCCTTGCTATGTTTATGTTAGAGTATTTAATTTTGCTCGGACAGTGCTTATAATAGCTACGTTTGCTACTCTTTATGTGTTTTTCTGTACTTTTGGATTGCCACCTGATCTGATCTTCATTAAAGTAGTCCAAGTTATCTATTTGTTTAATTCTTTAAAGATTTTTTTTTTCTGACCCAGGCAGATTTTGGGTATTAGTTTCTAATTCATTTTACCAGTATGTTTTCCTTGACTGTTGTTTTGTGGAGGGAGATGGTGAGGAAGGCTTCCAGTCTCAAAGACTTGGAACTGATTTCAACAGATGAAAAATATCAGTGAAAGCAAGTAGAAAACTCTTCAGCAATTATTAGAAGAAATTAAATGTTTTCACACCAGTAAAGAGTTTAGTCAAAAGGTCACTATTTATAGTTTTACCCAATTGATCTCTATGTTTAATTTTTTCTACATATTTGGCCCATATGCACAGGCAGTTGCCACTTTGCTTACATTTTTGTAGGTTGAATTTTTCACTGATGCAAGATTTTCAAAAACGATGCATAAAAGTCTTATAAAATGAAACATTTTTGGTACCGCAACAATTATTCATCTTGTTAAACATGTTTTGGGTTTTTTTGCTTTCCGATAATATCTAGTGACTGTCAAAAACAAATTAGTGCAGCCCAGCCAAAAAATAATTCAAAGAAAGAGCAGCCCATGTGTCTCTTGTTGCTGTGAATACACAAAAGAGGGTACAACACTTCTCTAACAGTGATTTTTTGAGGAAGTCATGGACTGCAAATTAGAGGTTCCTTAAAACTGTAATCAACTTAATATAAAGTAAATGTGAAAAGGGTTGCATTAATCTGTTCGCTTAATTTTTCTGGACCACATTAAAAAGAGTTTTGCTGCAATCTGTGCTTATATCACACACAAGGGTCTTAAATTTGTAAACACCATATTTGTATTTCCTCTCAGGGTTATAAAGCCATTAGGCAAGCAGCCCGTTCCTATTATTTTGGAAAAACAAAAGAGGTTGACTTTACCATCGCCACATGGCCATAAAATGTAAGAAGTGCAACATCAAGTGCAACAGAAGTTTGCACAGATAACTAGATGAGTTAGTTGGAAGTATGCGTGCACACTGATGAATACACAAAGTAAAAAGCTCACGTTCACCAGCATCTGTTTGGCCAGCACTGGTGCTTAAAAGGCAAAAGCAGAATCAACCGATGGCTTTGCCAAGCGTCTGTAATGGCACATACTCAAGGTCTGGCCTGTAAGAAGAAAAGGTTTTGAGGGCTTGCCAAACTCTTCACCGTGATCCATGATCAAAGGTGAGGCATAATGGTGAAGGACTGGCAGAATGTGGTGTCAAGGGAAAAGTGGGCATTCTTCCCATGGAGGAGGGGTGGTCATGTTGGGGTGTGCATGTGTGTGCTAAACATACTCATACAGGTGAAAAGGGGGTGAAATAACAGTACAAATAAAATTATGCTAAAAATATAAAATTGGTGAAAATAATTTTGATGTTATCCGTCTGATAAAATACCAAACAGTTTGAGGAACTAATCTAAGGAATAGGGAAGTGACAGGAATGTCCAAGGATGGACTTACTCTTCTCAGGAGATCTATGTGGTCCATTAGATCAGCAGCCACACTTCTACTTTCAAAAGGGGATTATGTCTGTTATTGCCTCAGTGATTTCTGCAAATCAGTCAGAGATCTAATATTGGAGGAGACTAGGAGAGAGGGATCGTGAAAACCTCTGTGAATCTCCTGACAAGTGAAAAGTGGCAGCTAGAGTCTTTTGGTGCACTGGAGGAAACACTTTACTCCCAACAGTTCCACAGTAATAAGCACTGCTGTGGAAGAGGAATTGACTAGTCTAAATTAGTGGGGGAAAAACAGCAGAAGTCAGAGGGTTTGTTATTTCTCTTAACGCACCTTAGAGACCAAAGCCAGTCAGAGGAAAAAACAATAAAAAAACAACAAAAAAACCCCCCACAGCTGCCAGCTTAGGTCGATGAGACTGAACAGTCTTAGCACAATGCTATTTCTCATCAAACACTAATCTCAACCATTATTGGTGTTTTTGTGTTGTAATAAAGCAAATCCTCTTCAAACTCTGTAAAACGATCCAGCCTTATGTCTTAACTTCAGCATTCATGCCATCAGTTTTCAGCTTTGGCGTCAATCGTCCTTGCACAGAGAAAACTAAAGCAGGAAACTGGAACCAGAAAGAGTTCAACAGAATAGTAATATTTCAGTTCCCCGAAAAAAACTTTTGCAAAACTCCTGCTAAATTTTGAGTACAAAAAAAACAAACAAAATCACCAAGAGACATGGTTTTGCATAATGTTGCTCTAAAGAACTGTCATCATAATCCATTCTTCAAAGAACCATTCATTTCTTGTCATGTGCAATGTAATCTTCAGCAAGGCCAGAATGAATCCCTTCTTTTGACATTTAGCAATGTTCCATGAAATAAGCATTAATCTGCATATGTGAGCCATTAATGAAGTTTCACTCATCACACGATGCCAAATGCTTAAAGTGGTTCCTTCTTCTTCTTCCTGGTTAATTCAACTAATAATTATTTGATGGCATGTGGTATACATTGACCATGTATAAAGCTTAAAAGTCTGTTCTGAATGGTTAGTCAATCAGTTATTGTGGAAAAAGCCTGATGGCCCTGCCTAAATAACTTGCTGATGCTGTTGTACACAGTACATTTTTGGTTCTAAAATGCACTGTGCAACATCTAGGAGTACTATGAGTAACTCACATACTTTGCTGATATTAGATTAGATTATTATGAAGTTGTTCCATTTATTGGACTTCAGTTCTTTAAACACAGACATGAAATGTGTCAACATCCTTGGCAATTTAAAGAAAACATTCTGACAAAAGCTTAAAATTCACTATTCTTCTCATATGAGTTGTGCTTTATGGCTTTAGATTTTATACATTCCAGTTGCACACAAACAAATAGAAAGTTTACAAAGTTGTCTGAGAACATCAGTCAATTTTTAACATACCACGGCTACCTCAACAATGCACTGACAACTTTGAGAAGAAAATGAAAAGAAGAAAAAAAAATGACAGAACAAGAACAGAACAAGTTAAGAAGTGAGGAATTTGCTAACTGAATTAAGGATGTCTATTTGAAGCAGTTTGATGCTGACCCAATTACTTACTACCAAGACAAATGAAAAACTGATCCAGCTGTTGGTTTGTTCATGTGTGCTGCTCTAGATCTTCTGTTTACTCAGAAAAGACAGAAGCTACTAAGTACCAACAGGAGAATTTATTTGGTGTTAATCTCTTCCACCAACATTTTCATTGTCACATTTTCATTGTCACAATAATTTTATTTTGTATTTCCACTTTTATTGTGAATGTGGGAAGAGAAAAAAATATTTGCAGTAATAAAAACCTCTTTAATAGCAGAACACTACTGACTTTAGGAATAAAGTTGGTTTCAGAAGGTCAGTGTCATTAAGGTTTTGTTCTTTGTTCGTCTGCTTCTATTTTGCTGATTTCGTTCCACTTTGTAGCCGGTTGGCAGAACCTCCCTATTTGTGCTTTTCAGGATTCCAATGCTTAAAGTAGCCAAAAAGAGGAAAAAAAAGTAATACCAGACAGTGCTTTGATAAAAATATTCATACACCTAGATTTTTGTTTGTCATAATATAGCCAGAAACTTCAATGTGTCTCACAGAAAACAGTCCTTTTTTTTTTCTTTTTTTTTTTTTTTACTGAAATAACATTGAGGATTCTTTTTGGGCATGCCTCTACAAGCTCTGTACATCTAAAGAATAAAAAGTTTTGCCATCTTTTTCTTTACAAAATTTCTTAAAACGGATCAGACAGACATCATACGTATGTGAATATCAGTTTTCACCAGTTTTCCACAGGTTCCAAATTGTATTTAGATCTGAATGTTGACTGGATTACTCAAAAACATCACTACTCTTTGTTCCAAACCATTTTTTGCAGCTCTGGCTATATGTTTCGTATTTGGAGCCCATCATGTTGTTTGGCTGTGATCCTTAAACCTCAGTCTCAAGTATTTCGCAACCTCCAAGATATTTTCTTCCCTCATTTGACTTCTTCCCTCCTAAACTCTGACATAAATATAGAAAAAATCAAGATTGAAGTTTATACATTAATTGCCTAAACCAAATTTTCAGCTAATTATTAATTAAAAAAATAGTAGGCTTTGAAGTTCACTCTTTAAAAAATGCAATTAGGAAGAACAGATAAGCTTTTTAACTTGTCTTGCAAAAGACTGTCAAGCTGATCAGAGATGGAAAGTGTTTAGGCCGTGCAGGTAAAAAGTGAAGTGTGGATTTCTATTTATGCAAAACATATACACAACGTGAGCCAGTTTGTGATTATGTGAGCACGTCATTGATGTAGTTTGGTTCTGCACTAATCAAAACCAAGTCAACAAAGCTGTTATTTCTCTGCTCACTGCCAGGAGATAATAGCTGAACACAGGACAAAAGGCATGGCATTTATAGCAGTTACAACAACATTTTCATGCATCAGGGCATGAGTTCACAGTTGGCCCTGGCAACACGTATTCAATAGTTTTGAAACCAAAGGCATTAACACAGCAGTGGTGTACACAGTCTGCAGATGGAAAAAGATGGCTTAGAATAGGTGAAATAAATCACAATAAGTTTGGGTTGGAATCAATCATGAATAATCAGATCATCTGCTTTAATTTTCTTTAAAGTGCTCTCTCAACAAAGCATGGGCTTTAAAGGAGGAGGAGAACCAAGATATGCAGCACAAACACATCTGCTTCGCAGAGAAAATTGATGTCCTTGTCTGTTGGGAGGTGCAAATGTGGGATGAATTAAAAATAAACCGAGTAAAAGAAGAAATACATGCTGTTTCCTGAAGACAATGTGGCATAAAGAATTAAAAATGCCCATTTCACCAGTTTGCTCTTCTTGCTCTTTTACCCCTATATTATGCACATTTACACTCTGGTTTGGGAATATGCAAAGCGTTTTCGTAACATAGGGGGTACATTATCTGGATCTAGAATTTTTCTTTGGGAAATGCACATATAAGAAATATTTTTAGCAATGTATAACATTTAGTAATATTTTTAAGTATTCTTAAGACTCATAAAGGCCATATGTTTTCCAAATCAAAATACGTTCACTGGGGACTTTATGAGGTAATACTAGTACATCTCATATTGTGTATAAGATCAATATTTCTTGCCAGCCATTTCAGAAAGTGAAACACAACCTTAACCAGAGACAATGTCAGAGACGTCTTAAGTGGGCTAAGGAGAAAAGGGAGTGGACTGTTGTGCAATGGCTCAGAGTCCAGTTTCAGTTTTCAGTTTCCAGTCAGTGATGGTTTGGGGAGCAATGTCATCTGCTGGTGTTGGTCCACTTTGTTTTCTGAAGTCCAAAGTCAATGCAGCCGTCCACCAAGAAATTCTAGAGCACTTCATGCTTCCGTTTGTTGACAAACTGTATGGAGTTGCTGATTTTATCTTCTAGTAGGACTTGGGCTTGCTCATAACACCAAAGGTACCAAAAGCTAGTTCAGTGACTGTGGTGTTCTTGATTGGCCAACAAACTCCCCTGACCTGGATGTCCTAGAAAATCTATAGGCTGTTGTAAAGATGAAAATGGGAGCCACCAGACCCAGCGAGGCAGATGACCTGAAGGCAGCTTTCAAAGCAATCTGTGCTTCCATTACACCTCTGCAGTACCACAGGATGATGGCCTCTATGTGGTGCATTGGTGCAGTAATTCATGCAAGAAGATGCCCAACTAAGTATTGAGTGCAAAAAAATGTACATACTTTTCAGAAGCCCAACAGTTCTGCTTTAAAACTCCATTTTGAAGCTAGCTATCAGAGGCATTCATTGAAATACTACATCATATTTGTTTTTCCTGATGAGTATGAACTCTCTTTTTCAGACCAACATTTAATATTTCCAATGGGAGTCACTGTGCTCATGTTTATTGCATTTGAAACCACGCCAACCACCAACCTCATTTCAACTGAGGTCCAGACATGCCATTTTTATGACCTTCATTTCATACCACCGCAGCATACGGTAATAATCTTCAAACTCTATTGCCGTTGTCTTTAAACTACGCTCACGGACTCCAGCTCAACAGGAGACAAGCTCCATTACGCATCCACAAACATAACCCTGCAGCTTGTAATTAGTTTGTTAATAATTTAAGTACCAATTTTTTTCTGTTTGTGTATAGCAAAGAAGTTGTTGTGCATATAAAGTGCAGGTTCACGGAGGAAAACGAGCACATATTTGAATTTGTCTTCATGAGCTCCACTGAGGTTACAGTGATTGAAGATGTTCTGTTAGGGTGTGAGATTAAAAGTGCACACACATACACGATTGTTATATCTGCGCACTTATCAGATCTGCTGCATAATTTATGCAGTTAAGCTCCACAGTGAAGGAAAACAAAAAGTGTGCATAATTGTATAAAATCATTCTCATCTGCCATTTCTGGCGTTAAATAAACGATTGGTCCCAGCACCTGTCCCGGTAATTAAAACCTTAGAGATTAGTCATAATCTTGCCTCAATTCATTTAGACCCCATGGGGGAGATTTGTCTCTGCATGTATTTGGACTCCATTCTGCTCCAAATACAGAGCCTCCTCCCAAAAAAAAAAAACCTAAACAAACAATAAATTAGGTGACTGAGTTGTAATAAAGGATGTTTTGCCCGCAAGCACAAATGCTGCTGGATAATTAAGCTTCATTTATTTCAGACACATCCTCATTATCTGCTCTGGTATCTGAACAAAATTATGAAAAAAAATTATAAAAATCGGTTGTCGTCTCATGTAACAGGTGGTCACCTAAAAAGACAAAGATCTCAAATATTCCCCACAGCTTCAACTCTGTGAAAACACATGTTGGAATGTCATCAAACTAATGACTCAAACAGCACATGGCTGATTAATTAAAAGCCAGGAGAATAATTATGAGGTCTCCTCCCCGGGGTCCTTATTGCTTTAACCTTAATTTTCTGAGAAACTTTTTTTAACCTAAACATTAGCTGATGAGCCCACAACTGGGCATCCTGAGGAAACCCAGGATGCTTTCCTCAGACATAATTCAGTCCTTCCCACCCAACATGCTATCTTGCCTGGTCTTCACAGAAAGTTAAATGAGTCCATAGATGCCATCTGAAATTAGAGCGAATGGGGGCAGAATGAAGCTGACTGGAGGAAAGGGTGCAGTGACTCAGCTGCGGTGGCTCTTGCAGCTGGCCTTAATAAGTCAATGAGAGAGCACAACTGAGGGAATTGATAGTGCAGTGCTGCTGACTGGTGGACATTACTTCAGCAAGGCTAATTACACTCCAAGACACCATTGCAATGAGCCACCCAGGCTGTCAGTGCCTGGAAGAAGCTGAAAGAAAACGAAACAAACAAAAGCTCACACAAAAAAACGTAAAAATGCTGAACAAAAACCACTCAACATACAAAATGATTTTGCAGCACATGTATGCTATATTTCTGTTTAGTTATGATCTGATATCATTATTTGCTTTAAAATCATAAAAACAGAAGTTATTAGCTTAATTATTCTTAAAATGTAGTTTCCAACTCCTAGCTAAACCATGAGTACCTTTTACAAATATTTAGGCCTAGTAGCATTTTATATTCAAGACTTTGCAAAATATGATCCTTCTTACTTTATACTGTCATCTAAGACATTTTATCTATTCCTTTCATTATTTTGTTGTAATTGCTGCTTTACAGCAACATCTATTCTACTAAAAACAGAACTCAAATAGGACAGGAATAGGATAGTTCCCTGACACTATGTTGGCATGTCACATAAGTTGAGGTTATGCAAGCAGAGTATAGAAAACATGCAGGGAGTTCCACTAAATGAAAAAAAATCAAATAAGAGCACATACTGATTTGTGCCGGTTTAATCGCTTTTCACCCTACATTTCCCAACACTTGCAGCAGGACAAACTAGATGGTTGTTTACAGCACGTTTTGGTTCTGCTGGAGGTTTCTTCATGTTACAAGTGAGGTGTTTGTTTTCACTGTCGCCACATGCTTGATCGCTCTAAAATGAAAGAGGTACCAGTATGATCATGCACAACTGTTTGTCTAGTGTGGCACTGGCATGCACTGGTGACCTATCAAACCTTCCCTCTCATCTGGTGGTAACAGGCATTAACAACCTTGCAAAAGGTGTGAAATATTCCAGAGGTTTTTTTATGCATGTTTATTTTTTTAAAACTCAAAAGTAGTTTTGTTAAATCCTGCCGTGGATAGCGATGCTTCATTCAAATAAGTTTTTAATCCTCACACAGTTGGAGGAAATAAACCAGAAGCAAATAACTTGAAATATGTTTTCTTGGGTACCACAGAGTGGCAACCAGCAGTTAGAGTGTGTCCTCTCTATTTACGGCACAATGGGGGGCGAAATGACTCTTGTTGTGACTCTTATTATCAGCATGCTTTCCAGTTCTAATATCTATCTCAAAAGAAACTGAATCCCAGTCCAACAGCTCAAACGTCGTCTGTCCTAAAGGAGCCGGTAAAGATGGCTCAGCATTTGCTGCAGTGGAGGTGAAGCGAATTGAATTCAGCCCACTGAGGATTCTCCATCATCTCCTCCCGCTGAGTGTGGAAAACAGAGCAAAGAGGCACAGGTCGATTTGTCCGACTTCTTCCTGTGGTGCCAGTCAGTTAGCAGCTCCTCCAGGAGTCCGGGTAATTCTCGAGCTGTTTTTTTCTATTATTAGTAAGGTGAATACAATAAATAAATAAATATGAGCATTTCAGGTTAACAAGCCTTAGGCAAAAGTAATTGTAGTACGAGTTTGAGGATTTGACTGTGTGTGCACTGCTGTGTTTATGTGATAATTCAAAGGTCTTATTACTCTGCATTGCTTGAACATGGCTGTAATTATAGTCTCTAATTTATTTAAAATATCAGTTGACTCCAAATGATGACGGTTAAAATAGATTTTTCAGTATTAATCTGGAAAATTAAATTATTTCATTCTCGGGGGCGAATGTAGGAAATGACTAAATATTTTGAATTCACATCTCAAGCTTTCTAGTAGAAACGTAAAGGTTTTGTACCTAAACCAAAACCTTTAAGTTTGTATTGCTTTATTGTGGTGATGGTGTTCTTCTGGCGATATAGGAACTTCTGCAGTCATGAAGTTTTGCTGTTGCCCTCTTGGTCGCTTCCTTGATCAGTTTCTTTTCATCAAGTTTGGATAAAGTTTCTCAGTAATGCCAGCGTTGTCTTACATGTTCTCATTTTTTGATTAATGTTTCAAATGTGCTTTGGTATTTAAGCTTTGTTTGTTTTGAGAAATTTGCTGATTTTTTTCTTTATTTAAATAAAAGTCCATTTGTATTCCATTTGGTTATAAACACAGCATTTATTCATACAAAGTAGTAATGTTGTCTGAATGTAGAAAATTTAAATATACATAATTCTAAAACCAGTGTGATCAATTTAGAGTTTTCAATCTGCACCTACCCATTTTCTTATTAGGTTGAATTCAATGAAGGCTATGAAATGGGAAAATAAAGAGCCAGTTTCCAGTGAAACCCCCTACCGCCTTTGATTTAGGAACAGCTTATAATTGGCTCTTACACTCTGTTATTGAACAGGACAGATGCAAAGCATGTCTGGGCGAGAACGTGTTTATGGAGTCCAGACAGGGTGCCTGATGAATCCAGCTCTAATGAAGGATCATGTCTGATTTTCCAGTCTATTTGCCCAAGTTTTCCCTCCCTGTATACAGAAAAAACAGACATCAGCTTAAGGCAGTGATGATGTGTGAGCGCAGGAATATTTTCTCCAAATTAGCAAAAGAAGCAGCCTTTGCTGACTGGATCAAATTAAGCAGTAGAAACTACTTCACTAAACGAATGGGGGGTGGTGATACCACCAACAAAAACAAGCTGCACCATATGGTGTTGATCTGGGATTTTTTGCATAATATTACAGAGTTCAGTCTCCTCCATAAATGCGTTAACATTTTTCAATTCAGGATTTTAAAACTATTAACTGTAATTAGCAAGCCATACAATCCTGTCCAAATATACCAAAACATAGTTTACAGCCACAAACTTTGATGTATTTTATTGTGATTTAATTTAGTAAACAGCTGCAAAATAGTGAATAATTGTGAAGTGGAAAGAACATGACACATGGTTCAATTATAGCTGCAAGTTTCTTTGGAGTATATACCAGTTTTCTACATCCAAAGACTTAATTTTTTAAAATATTATCTTTTGCAAAATACCTTGTGTTCAGTAAGGTTGAATACAGTGTGTCCTATAATTTCTCTTTTCAATACCTCCACTATTTCTCTCTTCTGTTTAGGTATAAAATCCTTCCAACATAAACATGATTAAATGTAAACCTTCTCATTGTAGGTCTAAAGGTTTCTTTAGGGGTGTTGTTCCTCTATATAGAGGTATCACAGTTTACCCAATCCGTTTTCCAGCTTTATTCCTGACTTGTCTGTTGTGTACCTTGGTCTTCGTGATGCTTTTTGTTTTCTAATGTGACCTCACTAACTTCTGAGGTCTTTACGACAGCTGGATTTATACTGAGGTTATATGTAGGTGGACTGACCAACACTGATTTTATTTAGGAGTATCACAGTAAATCAGGCTGAACAGAAATTATGTCAGTTTTCAGAGCTATGTTTCATTTTCCTGACATGTTTTAATGACACACTACTTTGTGATGGTCTATCAAAAAAAAAATTGCATCGATTTATTATTTTTTTTCGTATGCTTAATAAAAATTTGAAATGAATCTGCAAAAGTTCTATAAATTAACATGGACACTTTGGATCACATGTTCAAAGTGACTTATTTATAATAGAAGTTTGTCATTTCTAATTTTAATCAATGGATTTGCCACCAAAGCAAAGACAACGAGCCCAACCACACTGATCTTGCTGCTGGCCGCTGGAAGGTCCTGGGGGTAATGTGGAAGAGGTGGGAGGTTGTTTTTGGCACCGTCACATTCAGTGAAGGCCAGACAGTGACATTATGCCAGCCAGGCAGGACTCTTGGGAAAGCCATGCTAAATACCATCTACAAAAGCACAAATGGCAAAGGGGAGTCTGTGGTGATGCTTTGGGGTTACACATTTGTTTGTGTGTCCCGGTGCACTTTGAAATGTGTGCTTTTTGCTGGTGCATATTTATGCCTCGTAATGAAGGTACACTGGCAACAAGCTGGGTGATGTGCACAGATGACATTAGTGAAAAGGGGGAAAAAGCAGGCCAGGCAGCTAATTATCTATCAATGATGCAGCAGGAAGGAGAAAAACATCCGCTGCTGCTGTAGAGCTGAATTAATACAGTCAGACAGGGGCTGGTGATGAATAGTGAAGGTAAACAAAGGGGTAAAGCTGCTGTTCATGAACCAGCAAACATTCGAAATCCAACGGAATGATTTGTTCTTGGAAAACCCAGAGTTTTCATATGAGAAAACTCTGGGTTTGAACTGTTTTCAGAAAGCACAAAGTGGTTTGAAAGCACTGTGTGACAGTCTGCAAACAGTATTACGCAGAAGCAGAGCTGAGAGCGAGCAGACAGGGAGAAATCTACTGAGTGATAAAAGTGTTCTTTTCAGAAATAAAATGTTGATGCTATTAAGAAGTGACAGTATGTTCTGACTCAGTTCTGTTAACATTTGAAATAATGGAAGGATAAACTTTTTTTCTTGTGCAATAGGAGACGTAAAGATCAGAAGAGCTTTGCAGCAGCTCTTATACACTAAAAAGTTTGAAAGACAGACTTAAAAAAACTAAGCAATACCTTTATTTGAACAGAACATGTCTGTGGAAAAAACTTAGCTTGATGCTGACCGCTAATGATACCAGGAAGCACTTATTAAAGAAATATTAAATTATTTTATTAAATCTAGTTATAAGTAATAAAACAACAATTTAAGCTTTCATCTTAAGGTGTTTTCAGCCATCTGATATAATTTACAACAGATTTTTAAATTCACTGTGTAAAACACAATTGTTTTCTTATGACTGTTTGACATTAAATCTAAATAAACATTTTGTATTTTACGTCCTTTGAGATAACCAAAAGCATTGCTTTTTGCTTAATCAAATGATGTTGAGGGGTGCATTTTTTAAAATAGTCAGAAATTTATTTATATATTCCTTTTTTGTAGATCAGATTTTTTTATTTACTTGATTAAAACATTCTAGTGTGCTTTCACAAGATGACCCTAGTAACATTTTGCTGGTGCAGCTGGTCAGGTTTATAATGTGTTGTTGACCCAACATACCTTTCAGCTCTGCCTAAACATTATCTATGAACTGAGACCAGAGTTTTATGATGGCCACTCTGAAATATTGACTTTTTGGTCCTTAGGCCTCTTTGTAACTAAATTGCCGATATGTCTTGTATTGTCCATTTGGAGACCTGCTTGTGTTCAGGCTTTAACTTCCTGGCTTATGCATCTTTACATGGTATTTTGCTTTTGGTGTAGGGTGGATTTACACATTTCACACCAAAGAAATTTCCATTTCCAGGACACAGAACCTGTCTCTTTCCTTATTCCTAGCCTATACATGCTTGAAAACTTCAGGCATCTGCAAATTGTACATATGGATGATTCATGTGCACTGTAAGTCAAGAAACATCTTTTTTTTTTCTCCAACAGTAAGTCAAACTAACATTCATGTCTTAGGTTGGTTGGAATTTCCACAATTATTTCCATTCCTTTCAACCCATGCTCATGATCAAAATAACACAATAGTGTTTTTATTGTCTTCGATTTTAAACATCACAACATGAGTAAATCTGAGACGCACATTTGGATGCGTTTTAAGGCAAGACCTGAAACAGACATCTTACATGTCTTCATAGGTATCAGGAAGAGGATAATGAATAGCCCCAAAACGGACATTTTTGGATTCAGTTAGTGTCATTCTGTTAAGTTTAAATTTTGATTAAAGGAGTTATAATCATCTTGTGATATTTTGTTTTTGTGTATGACTTTGGGTTTTCCCCGAACTGTTCTTGTAGGTTAAATCTACAAGGCCCCAGAGGCGCTGGGAGCAAACTCTGCTCTCTGCAGAATGAAGCTTATTCTGAAAATGTATCTTAATCTTTCCATTACTCTTTCTATAGGCAATGCACATATCTTTCCACTAAAGCCTAATAGAAACATAAATGAACACTCGCTCAAGCTTTGGCAGATGAAGTCTTAGTCATATTGTATCAGATATTTGTTCTCTACATACGGTCCAGTTCTGAATGTTATGCATTACCTAAGCCAATTTATACACGGTCAAGTGCAAATACAGTTCCATCTCAGTAAACAGCCCTGGTTGCTTTAATACTGGGCTTCAGCTTATCTGCATTGTTGGCTCTGGTGCCTCCCATCTTCCTCTTAACAATACCACATTGATCTTCTGTGGGGTTTAGGTCAGGCCAGTTTGCCGACCAAACACAATGATGGTCACAAAAGCAGATATTGTGCTTTAGTAAGCAGATGGCAAGGACAGCTAGAAAATTAAATCAGCTTCTCCACAAAGCTGGTCAGCAAGGGAAGTATGCTCAAATATTTTCTGATGGACAGCAGCGTTTACTCTGGACTAGATGAGACGTTGGACCACGAGATGACAGTGCTCCCTAAATCATCACTGACTCATAAAACTTTACGCTGAATGCAACTCTGGTTCTGTGTCTCTCCACTTATTCTTTCGATTTTTGGACCTTAACTAATGAATGAATTGCAAAATATACTTTTATCTGACAAGATATCTTTGGGCCATAGAGCAACAGTCTAGTACTTTTTCTCCATAGCTGAAGTATGAAATATCCAAGTGTGTCTCTGGACCCGATGTGGTTTTACACTAGAAAATAACTGGATGCCCTTGACTGTCTGCTGGGCAGCTGTCAAGTCAGTACACTATGGGATGATTATGTAGACCAGGATGTTCTACAACATAATATTTTTTGTTAAATATGACTGGAAACAAATGTACATTGATTATGTTCTTATATATTATGATGCCCCTGCATGTTTGACTGAAAATATCCAAGAAATGACTGGACACTGTGAAACCAAGAAAATGGTAACCAATTTTAGTTTTTACAAGGTGCCACATTTACATTGCTCTGAATATTTTAGAAAAATATAAAATAAAAATTAATAAAAAAAAAAAGATTGAGGTTTCCAGGAAGCAAAAATGTTTCTGTATACTTAACACCACTGCAATGAACATTCAAAATTACACTTAAAGGAGATATCTGCTTCATAAAACACCAATGTTCTGTGCTAAAGACTATATATTCAACGTCTGAAGTTTCCTCAAACTGAAAAGTTTGTTTTGGCTCCCAAGCTTTGAAAATATATCTCATTAAGTGAAGCGGTTCAGATTCAGAGAGGGAGAGCATGTCACAGAAATCTCACTTTGACACACTTTTCTGACGTCTTCATGAAATTTCTTCAACACGTTTTGAGCAAAATACAGAAGTACGAATCTCCCATGTGGCTTTTGAGATATTTTCTTTTAAGCTGTTTTTCCTTTCACAATGAGACAGTTAATGTCTTGTGAGGTGTATGAGACAGACTTTTTGAAAGAAGTCTTAAAGTTTATTCTTTAATGTCATCAACAACTCTGTTTGCTGCTCAGTCATTTATCCATCAAGGGAAAGTTTTTGCTGGTCACATGACTAATTAGCCCTCTTAAAAAGCTCTTGCAAAAATATTCATTCACCTTGAAGTTGACTTTTTTTTCATGGTGGAACCACAAATAATGCATTTTATTGGGATTTTAGAGGACAGACTAACAAAGTAGGGCAGAAATGTGAAATGAAAAAAAAAAGATCAATGCTTTCAGTTTTATTTATATAAAAAAATTCTAAAAGGTTGGCATTCATTTGTATTCAACCTCTTACTGTAATACCACCTAACAAAATCCATCATCAACAGCTCAGGTAATTTGATTGGGAAACTATTAATCATGTGCTCCACTAATCTGGCTTTTATGGATGAGTGGCAAGAGGAAACTTACTGCTCACTGAAACAAAGTGGTAAAAAAAGAAAACCTCACCTCAAGCCATGTGTATGAAAGCAAACATTTGGAGGAAGGTTCTCCAGACCAATAGCCAACATCAACATACAAAGCAAAACCAAACAAAACAATATCCCAGGAATTTAAAATCCATGGTGGCTGCAGCATCATGCTGTGGGGATGCATTATCTGCTGGCCCAAGTAGTCGGGAAGGATAGGCGGGGCTAAAAACACACCAATACACCAATACTGGAGGAAAATCTGCTGGAGGCTGCAAACGACTTCAGACCACAGCAGAGGTTTATCCTTTAGAAGAAAAAGTAACCATAGACATGCAGCCTGGGCTACAATGAAATGGCTTAGATTAAAACATCTATCAGAATGAACCAGTCAAGGTCAAGACATAAATTAAATTCAGAATCAGCGACAAGACTTCAAGATGTATGTTGACATTAAGCGATAAGCAATTAATCAATTAACTGCAGGATAAATTAAAATGAGACCTATAGTTTCCATTCTGATGATTAATAATTTTTGAAGGGCAATTTTGTTTACACAGACTTCATAGTCCATGTTATTAATGACTGTGGTTATGTGTGTTTTTCATTTCTGTTTTATTTATTGTTTTTGGTGTTTGTGTTTTTATTTCGGATATATAAAATGTCATCGGGTGCCATATAAAATTATGCTTCATTATTGATTAAGTTATATGATGTCAAAAAAGTCTGGAAGTAACAGTGTTACTGTTAATTTCTGACAATTTATAGTTTAGTAAAAAATTGTTATTGTAACAGGCCTAGCTGACATTCACCGATCATTCAGTCTGACTGAACTTTGGCTATGTTGCAAAGAGAAATAAAGAAACTTCAGAATTGATATGTCCAAAGCTGGCAGAGACAAAAAGCCAAAGGAGTCGCAGCTGCGATTGCAGCAAAATGCAAGTCTTTAAAATATTGATACACTGGCCAGAACACAAATTCATACCACTTTTTAAGATTTGCATTTGTAAAAACATTTGAGAACCACATTTATGTTTTCTTCCACTTTACAATTTATGTCCTACTTGGTGTTAGTCTATCACATAAAATCCCTGATGACTGATGCTAGGAAATAAATAATTACAATTGTGTTTTGCAGCTTACCTATTCTGAAGGAGAGCGGACCACCAGAGGTGCTTCTCACCCACATGGCTAAGAAGAGCAGAAGCGCCCAGGCTGTGAGCATCTTCTATGACTCCTCATGGGTCCTGCCCCGGGTGTGCCCCTGTCACAGCCACCTAAAAAATACAGAGAGTAACACTGGAGCATTCATGGCATCTGACAGGATGTGAAACAAGCACAATCATTCTTTTAATGTCCTACTGAGATGCACGTCAGGAATCTGTTGGAGACACTGCAAAACTGCTGCAAAGAGAACCTGAGGCCTATTGCAACTGAAATGAGATTGCTGATCTCATTTTCTGCTTGTATCAATGGCTGAGTGAATTAGGACAGTTTGAATATGAGAAGGATGTTAATGTTTTTTTTTTTTTTCTTTTTTGACAGTTAAAATTCCAGTGAGTAAAGTTTATTCTGTTCCTACAAACATGTTTTATGAGATTTAAAAAAATAAATATTTTTATCTAAATGTGTCTCTAAATAAATGTCACTAATAGAATGATAAAAAAAACATTTTCATTTCAGTAATTCAATCAAAGATCAACATATTTCAAGCATTTGCTATTGTTCATTTGCATGTTTATGGCTTGCAGCTAATAAAAACCCAGAATTCAGTTTCTCAGAAACCTTGAGTGCTGCAAAGATTAAAAAAATTAATTTGTAGAGTATTATTTTCACTTTTTATATTTGATTACTGAAAGATATTTTATTTTTGTCAGTTTCTGGTGTATTAATGTGTAAATGCGTTTTACATTATTACACAGCAATGTGTCATCTTCTTTTATGAAGAGGAAAATCTCTCAATGTCTTTATACAGAAAATGGCATAACCCTTGCTTTCGCATGTCATATTTTCAAAAAATTTAATTTGCAGTGTGACATTGTTTTAGATACTGAACCACTTTAGTTAGTTATGTATTTTTTTTTTTTTTCAATGACACTCTGTGCCTTACAGGTTTGTTGTTTCAGTCCAATTCCCTTCTCAGATATATCTCACTGACACAAGATGAAGATTACAGAAATTAATTTTACATGTCAGCATGTCTGATTAAAAAACTAAAAACATGAAACTATGACGTGTCAGGTTAAAAAAAAGGCCACTTCTCTGAATTAAGTAGCCCAGGTGGTAAAATATCAAAGACTGAATGTTTTCTATCTGTTTTGCTGCTTTGTTAATCCAGTGGGTTCAACATTATGGTAAGAATGAAAAATTTAATTAAAAATATGTGGTTGCAGAAAATAAGAAATAATTTGAGACTAATCAATAAGACAATTTTACTGCACAGGATCATGATGATACCAGGGAGAGTTTATATGTTTTTGAAGTAATTGTCTTTTTAAATTTGAAAAAAAGCTACATTAAAAAAAAGAAAAAAAAAAAGAACAAATTTTCAGAACATTTGCATCGACACACCAATCCTGTTCACATCACTCAGTTATGGAAACACAAAGACTGTTTAATTCAGAACAACAACTTTCTCCAAATAACAACAACTTGACTTCTAATCCTGTTTATTTACTGAGAAAAACCTACATCCATACGCTGCTGAGTCTAAATCTGGCTTTGCATCCCTTCAAAAAGATGTTTATTTGATTAGGATCTTGTGACAGAAAACGTGCCCTGGAGCAAATAATATGAGCTTTGTGACATGGCCTGAGATGGCGCCTAAAGGATTTTGCCAAGTCTAGCAAGACTTAGATTCCAGTCTGACATTCACGGGAACAAAGTGTGGAAGAAACACTGCATTGAGGCTCGCTATATGAAAAACAGCAGCCAAATTCGTTAGATCCAAACAGGATCAAATGCATAACTTACTTTAGGAGTTTTATTTAGCCAGATTTTAAATCTTAGGAAAAACTAACTTTGCAGATGAGACAACAACCTTCTGATATTATAAAAATTATTTTAGTAACTATTACCTGTTTCTTACATCCATTTAAAAAGGTTAAAATAATTTAGGCTAATCTGGACCGTGGGTAATGCAAATTATATGGATATTTCTCATACACAAAAACAGTTTCTGTTGGATGATTGCTCAGCATCTTAAATCTGTGCAACTGATAAGTGGCTACCAAGAATTCATATCTTCGCAAAATGAAAACTATGTACAGTGCCATATATTTTCTTTGGACTTTTTCCACATTTTTTATTTATTCCAGTACTTCATTTGATCATTCTCAAACAACTGCTGCTTTTGTAGGAAAATCTGATTTAAATCACTCAAACAAAAAATAATCAGAATGTTAAAGGATGAATTAGTTGCGTCTACAGACAAGAAGTCAGCCTAAGAAAGTCAAAACCAAATTTGCTCTTTGAGACTTTATTACAAGTAACCAGGGATAACAACTTTTAGTGCTAATAAGTTGATTCCCAGAGACTTTAGTCAGCATGCAGTATTGCATCGACTCCTCAGGGTCAATAATTGACAGAAAAAAAGAGAGGAAAACCAATCAGATTCAAAAGATAAACTTTAAAAGGCTCTCAAAGGGAGGGGTTTGGTGTGGAAGAACTTGACTGGCCTGACCTCAACCAAGCAGAACACCTTAGGGATGAAATAAAGAGGAGACTGCAGGGATTTTCATCCAATAATCAGTGCTTGACCTCACAAATGCTCTCCTGAAAGAATGGCCAGAAATTCCCATAAACACACTCCTACCCCTCTGTGCAAATCCTTCCCAGAACAGATTAAGCTGTTAAAGCAGTAAATGGTGGGCTAATTCCATATAAAAGATGAGATGTTATTGAAAAATGTGTTTGACAAAAGGTGGCTGCCTTTTCATTTATTAATAGGGTCAATGTTTCTCTGAATTTTATGTTTAATATCCATTTTGTTTCATTAAATTACAAATGGTCTCATCTGGCAGTATTGAAATACCACTATTACACACAGTTGCTAGAGATATTTTTAGTTCCGTTTTCACACATAAAAACTTGCAGAGGTGAGTGAGTTGCTTCTGACGACAATTTGTGTTTGTATCTGATAAGCATCTGGCATGAATTAATGTGAATCTTAATTATTAAAGGAGTGGGTTGTTAGAGTGAACTGAGCTTTGAGGGTCTAATGTCCAGAAAGTGATGATGTGCCATTTTCAAAGACCATGCGAGAAAAACCTTCCTACAATGTACAAAAATAACACAAGAAACATCTAGCTTCTTTAGAGCTCTCCAAACAGAGTGAGGCAATTTACTGGAGGAAGATGGACGTCTTAAAATCTCTTGAAACAGAAAGACGGCAAAATCCATTCTGCAAAACTGTGACCTAATCAAGGACCTGAACAAACATTACTGCAGCTCTTCTACAGGATGAAATAAAGTATTAATGTGAATGTTGCGAGTTGGAAGAAAGTCTTGAGGTTAATGCTTCCGGCTGGCAGCAGGGCGACCCAGGTTCGATTCCCGGCTCCGACCACACCACATTTCGTTGCTTGTACTTGTGACAGTGCAATGACAATAAAGTTGAATTATTATTACATCAGATTCAGATTGGCTTCATTTTGGAAAATTTACAATAGAAGAAGAGAAACAAAATAAAACAATGTTTAACAAACCAACATTTTCTAACAGTATAATTATACTTTTCATAGATTCAGCAATCTACTGAAATAAATGCTATAGACATAATGAATAAATATGTACATACACACACACACTCTCTTAACTTAAATCATTTCTGAATTCCAGAAGGAATGCCTTATATATTAATTTAATTATTTTTACATTTTAAAGTCATTAATTGGTTCACAATATTCACCTTTATTAATAAGCCTAATAGTTTTTTTTCTTTGTAACTTAACTAATATGTCAAAAGTTGTTTTGTTTGCATGTCCCCATATTTATAAGCAATTTGACAAATAGTGCATATGACATGCAAGTATTTACATTTATTAAATATTTTACTTTAAACAATATTCCACTAGTTTTGCAATTTTATCTCTAAAATATTCAACGTTAGGCTTCCAAATAAGTTTGTTGTTCAGAATTATGCCTAAAATTCGTCGTACATTAACACCTTCTACAGCAAACGGCTGCAAGGTGTCGCCTTAGGATTGATGCTTTTGGTCCCAGCTGTCTTCAGATCATTAATAAGCTACTAACTTGCAGTTGTGAACTGATTCCTCCTTATAATCATCCCTCACCTCTAATGGAGCACCAGACTGAGGACAATTAATGGTCATTTCATATTTCTTCCATTTCTGAATAATCATCTCATCAAGCTTCATAATTACAGTCTTGTAACCTATTCTCATATCAGCAGCTCTTCCATCTGAAATGTTTAAACTTTTCTAACCATCTGAAATTGTTTCCTCTTTTGTGAACATCCCTGTCAAAACATTGTTGATTTTTTTTTTTATTCTATAGGATCAAATATTTTGTGAAAACATGTATTAAAATCTGATGATATATATGATAAAATCTGATATTCTCTTAGTGATTGATTCTGGTCATAAACAAAAACGTATTTGCTTCATTGGCAGATAAATTAACTTATAACCTGGGAAAAATGTCTTGCTATAAGTGAAAAAATCTGCCAATGGAATCAGTACTTTTTCCTCTATATCTTGCTAAAAAGCTACCTTTAGGTTAGTTTTGTCTTATTTTAAGTGTACTAAGATATTTGCACTAGACACCAGACCAAAAATAATAGGTAAGATTTTCTGCTCTTGAATTTACACAGTGTTTTGTTTTTACACTTCACTCTACATAATATTCTGTCGCTGTTCGCTTGGTTGCCAATTGGGGTTAAGGTTTGTTTTTCCTGGATTTCCTTCTATTAAATATGACATCCTGACTCTCTTGAGTCTCAAGTATTAAAATCTCTCAAGTCTGTTCTGGGTTTCTTTATATCCTGTAAAGCCTGAATACAATCTCCCTGCTATTTATTTGTTTATCGCCTGCCATTCTACAGTACACGCTGAATGTGTCACATTTACCCTCGGGCAATACAGTCATACATTTCCTCTGCAATCTATTTGCTTTAAAACACTGCAGCCTCCTGATTTTTAATGGAATACTGCCACTCATATCTGCCACAAACTAAATCTATGCATTTTATAAACAGACATAAATCCTCAGCCAATGAGAGGCATGGCAGCACACCTGTTCATCTCCTTTTTTCCCCCCGTTGAAATTAAGGTTTAAATCCTTTTAGCGTGTTGCGTTTCTTGCTTGATGGAAAATCTGCGGTGATTGAAAGAATCTGCATGTCCAACTTGAACCTGCAGAGTAAATTCTACATTCAGCCTGTTTTCATTTCAACCTGTGGTTTGTGGCTGACTTTTCAGTGAGTGGTGTTTTGTAACAATGGTCAATTAACTAATGCTTTTCAGTGTATTCACATCGTCAAAGAAAGGCTAGTTTATGTTTTTCTTCATCTCAGTAGGAGATTGTCTTTGCTCTTTTCCATCTCATTGTCTACCATCATTTGTGCAACATCTGTTGGACTTTTTCCAGCCGTGCATGTAAGACTGAGGAAATGTTTTACACAACTGCATAAATTGTGAAGAAACAAAAGACTGAAAAAGTGGGCAACACAAAAAGGAAGTGGGAGACACTCAAGCTGGTGAGTCCACATAGTTTCTTATTAATGTGGAGAAACAAGCAACTTATACACAGAATAATAAATGAAGCAAATTGGCAATGCTATACCTGGTTCCTTATTTGGTATAAACACACTTTTTTAAGGAAAAGAATAAACTCTTCATCAAAAGTCTTCACCGTCTTTCTTGTTCATAACCAAAAATAAATGGAGTGTTTCATATGTCAGTAAAAATCTTTAAAAGTCATCAGATGTCAAATCCCAATCAATCTTTGCTTTTTTTTTTGAAAGCAAAGTAATTTGAAAATGTGATTTTTGGTACAAAAAGAGTCAGAACAGACAAGGATGACTACATGGTTTCTAAAAATGCAACTACCAGTCGTTGCAAAGCTTTTTCTATTTTTTATATCTTTTAAGAATATCTAAAAAAGAAAGTTTTGTGTATTAATATGTTAAGTGATGTGTAGCCACTTCCTTGCAACACAGAAAAGGAAAAAGTGAGCACTTTTACTAATGGACTCTTATAAGAAAAAAATTATAAAACTTGTTTAATTCATCAAAATCAATTTCCCTTTTAGATAATGAAACATCTGAAATCTTGACTTGAAGGAAAAAGAGGAACAGAAATTCATACAATTAACTGAAACAGTCTTGAGGTTTATTTTATATGTAGAAATAACCAAACTGAAGTTAAAGAACTTATAACCGAAAAGTGAAGGCATCATAGCGGAAGATCAAGAAAAAAGCCACCATTACAGCTGGGAGGGGAACAGAAACCAGGAGTGTTTGGGTGGAAACCAATACGACAACTAGAAATGGGACCAAGAATAAGCTGATAAAACTGAAGAAGTATGCCTGGGGTAAAAGACAAGAGAATCAGAGAGAAAGAAAAGCTGTAAATAAAGACCAGGAGCAGGGATGGTGGATCTGACGGTTTCCAGCCCAACACTAAAAAAACCTCAGGCCAAATCTAAACCTCTATTGAAACTCATCTTAATAGCAGCAGGTATGTATATGTATAAGTGATATACTTGGTTCTGGAAACAGAATGAGACTTTTCTGTGGTGCCTTTGTCCTTTTAAAGGCACCACAGTACTACTGTTAACCAATGACTATTAATCATCAATGATATTCAACGGATTCCAGACATTTCAAAATAAATGAACTACCAGTTTATAAAGACATACATGTTTTTTACTTTTATGCCACACAATGACAACTATGAACATTTTTTTAAAAACTCTCTAAATGTGATTCCCCCCACCCCCCAACCCACCGTGTTCAAAGAATCCAAATTGAATCCATGCAGCCCACTTTAAAAACACCAACATTTAAAACTCAGGAGTTTCCATGTTTCTTGTAGAAGATTTCTGAGATTAATCTCAAAATTTCAGAGGTTTTCCAAGCAAATGTTCGACTTTTGGCGCTCAGAAATGTCCAGGTTTCAAGTATTTTTGGCTGACATTTACTCCTCCTCTTTTTCTATCAATGACCCCATAGCCTTACTGTTTCATTATAGAAATAAACATTAAATTTTTTTGTGTGCAAAATCTCCACAGCCTTGTAGCTATTCGCCTAAAATTCCTTCCATTTCTGAGCACATTCCGGTACAACTCGCAAAGCCAAGCCCTCCACCTTCTCCTCGCTGCCTCTCCATCAGTATTTCCTCTCCTCCCTCCGTCGGGTTGGAGCAGATCCTTTTCGGAGCAGGAGAACAGAGGTCGAGCGTGTTTCTCTCCTCCAGCAGCAGAAAGCAGGCTCTGACTCTCCGCAGCCTCCGGGTTTTTCCCCTCCTACCAAGGATATGGAGTCTAAAAGAGTCGCTGGGATTATTCCTCGGGTTGCCTGGCTTCTTCTCCTTCTTGGCTTGTTCGGGACAACCGCAGAAGGTGAGGCAGATGTGCGCT